>JARFJB010002318.1:0-87500 GCA_036346205.1 Vesta saturnalis | reverse complement strand
AGACACACAGACACACAGTCACACAGACTGATAGACACAGACACACAGACACACAGACCACAACGACACACAGACACACAGACACAGCCACACAGACACACAGACACACAGACACACAGACACACACAGACACACAGACACACAGACACACAGACACACAGACACACAGACACACAGACACACAGACACACAGACACACAGACACACAGACACACAGACACACAGACACACAGACACACAGACACACAGACACACAGGCACACAGACATACAGCCACAGACACAGAACACAGACACACAGAAATATTCAATTCCAGAATCCTGGTGTGCGAACAATCATTACGTTTGCCCTTCTCTATATGTGCAAAATACACCGCGTCTAGTTTACCAAAACCCCACTTCTATACAAGATATAAGGAAAGTTTGTGATAATTCGACACTTCGCCTACACAACATTCTCTGTAAACATTCCTCATTACTACACCAGCGTTCCTGACTTTCTGTCAAAATTTCTCTTTATTCGAGAAAATATAAAATCCTGACCAGTTCTCTGAAAGCAATTTTCTGTACCAATTGAACTTATTGTTCCAGTATTTCAATATTTCAAAGTACGCCTTGTTAACAATTTATAAACACAAATAGTTGAAATACCTGTCGATTCCTCTCACCGAAACCCTTTTAAAAACTAATCAAATGTAAAAGGGACTAGCAACCTGTACTAAGAGTGGGCTATTTGCTAAGTAACTCCGGCGGTAACACCAGTCTTAATATCGAGCTCTTTAACTAGAAAACAGGCTTAAAGCCACGACTGGAGTGCTCAATACCTCTGACACTCTAGATTAAAACCAGATCCAAGTAATTCTAGGTATTTACAGTTGGCCTTTTGGCTGTAAATATCTAGAACCCAGAACGTTACTTTTAGTCAGCTAATGCATCCCTTGGCTATAAAAGATAATAAAAATCCAACTCCTGTATAAGTAATTCCAGACGAACAAATTCTAGGTATTTATGGTTGACCGCTTTGACTATAAATATCTAGAACCCAGAACATTACTTCTAGTCCGCTAAGGCATCCCTTGACTCTAAAAGATAACAAAAACTTAACCCTCTGTATATTAATATCATGTCCTCATTAAGAACTACCTGTATAATTATATCCAGAATTTAGAAAACGCTCCTTGCGCATCTAAAAGTGGAAATTAATTCAAAATTAAATCAAACAATTTTGGCTTTGTAATAAAACGAACACGTTTCAATAAGTAGATTATTTAATTTCCTGTATAAACAATCTGTTTATATGTTAATGTAATTAAAACGTAATTGAAACCATCCTTTTCTTAAATAAATGACAAAGTATTCCCGTATTATCGAAACTTTCCATTTATATAAATTCAATTGAAATAGTTTATTCACATCAATTGGCGTCTGATGTATATTCTACTATTGGTAAAATGCAAATAAATTGAGAAACTAAATATACCAGTATTGAATTAACCGTTTCAAACCTGTATATAAGATTTAAGTTTATGTAATAATTTAATTTTCTTTTCCCATTATCGTGTGCATATAAGAATTAATTATCCCAGAAATTGTAGTAAATGTGGATACATTCACATTACACATGCAATCAAGGCAACTCTTATTATGCTGACATTGACCTAGTTTTGTAAAAGCATTACGACTATACTGAAACCTATCCAGACCGAAAGATTAGAAATAATTATCATAGAGTTAGTTATTTACCTGTTCCAACCGCGATTCTGTATCAACGTTAACCTCAAACCCTGATTTGTACTTAGTTAAATCAACATTATAAAAGTGAATAATACTTACCCATTTAGTGTAATTGTCCAAATAATCTTGAGAAACGACCATTATAATTATATACACACACTCTTTTCAAAATAACCTCGTAATAAATTAGAATCACACAACAACGCGCCATTTGGTGTTTGAACATATTACATCTGATTGTATTACAGAACCTGTACCAATCCAAGAAAATCCCTAGTAGAAGAAAAGGGACATTCCACAACATCGCGAGGCCGGCTGTATTGAGGGCTGTCGAAG
Organism: Vesta saturnalis; assembly: GCA_036346205.1. NCBI lineage: Eukaryota > Metazoa > Arthropoda > Insecta > Coleoptera > Lampyridae > Vesta > Vesta saturnalis. Next base: position 85,431 of record JARFJB010002318.1, on the reverse strand, counting down.
CAACAGGCGTCCCAACCAGGAATAAAATTTATTTTACTTTTATTGAATTTTGTTAATTTTTTACTTATTGTATTTTATCTGTATTCATTTTACGTTCCAGAATTACTTTTATTTTATTATTGAACATTTATAATCTATGAATATTGTATAAAACCTTCGTTTTACCTTATTAAGGTTATATGAGTCTAAGAATCCACGACCCTCCTCACTGTTGCTAGTACAACAGGCCAATATAACAAAATCTCCATTAGGAATTAATTAACGTAATAGCCATTGAGGCATTACAAATTTGGCGTCCAACATAAGGCTCGACAAATTTTGCAAATTTGGCATCCAACGTAAATGGTCTGAGAGATTTTATAAATTAACCGTATCTGTAGACTCACATGTAACTGTTAATAAGTGTACAAAATTGGTCACCTGAATTAACCATTTAAACCAGGTGAAAATAGATTAAATGGAATGATTTTAATCTACAGTTTCACAGAAACTGATCCAGAACATAAATACTTATTGTTTTATTACAAATAGATAACCTGCAGCACTAGGAAATAATTGATGTAATTTACAGATCTCAGCAACCAGAAAAATTTTAAATTTTATATTACAGAACTTAGGTAGTACCAGATTTACAATTGCAGATTGATTAAATATCAAGCAGTTTATCTAATAATTTTGAATCTATTTCAGAGATTGAATTATTGTTAAAAATTAATCTAAACATTATTTCCAGCTTAAAACTAATACAGTTTTGCTCCAGAGTTGACAAATTAAAAGCTAACATAATTTTGTTACAGGGAAAACTAAAATTAATACTTCCAGCAAATAAAGTAATTTTTTCTTCCAGTTATTTAAACGTTATTTACATATTGTTGTAATAAACCTGCAAACAAACATTTTACAAGATGAGTACATCGAAAAGTACCGAAGACATACGTGTCAGGTGGGTATATGAACTACGAAAAGATGCACTTATCGAAGAAGCAAGAAAATATCACCTAGACACTTCCGAAAGTGTAGATGAATTAAGAGCTCGCCTGACTCACTTCTACGTACTGGAGAAGGTACAGTAACAGTTCCAACAACTGCCCCCTTGATTCCTCCTTGCCTCAAATTCACCTCCAGAGATCCAACCAGTTAACCAAATTAATAAACATGCAGAAACCTGCGATCGAGTACGCAAATGGGGTCTCAAATATGATGGTGTAGGTGACCCTTTGTCGTTCTTGGAAAGAATTCAATAATTACAGGTATGCTATCAGATACCAGGACATGAACTTCTGCTAGCACTCCCAGAATTATTTAATGATAATGCACTCCGGGGACAGGAGCAACAAAAATCTCTGGCAAACTTGGGACGAATTTCTGTCTGCATTTCATTCACAATTTCTACCACCGAGGTATTTCAGCCGGCTTGAGGAAGAAATTAGAAATCGGATACAACGTCCTAGAAGAAGGCACTTGATTATGTCTCTGTCATCTCTACCATGATGAGAATACACGGGAGGGTGTCCAGCCCTACTCAGTTGGCAATAATTTTGACAACCTACGAACCAGTATAAACTCTACATTAGGCAAAAGACTGCTCTACATTACCCGAACTCCTGGCCATGGCAAATCAATATGAGATGCTACCACAACAGTCCACCGATAACTCGTAGTCCCGGTCGTGTACATTTCAGTGGATTAACCATGAACTCAGCAGTCCCTTCTCAAACCACCATACCTGTAACAACCGAAATTAAACCAGAAACCAGTACAACGAATACTTACCGGAGAAAAGAAGTATGTTGGAGATGTGGAGAAGAAGGCTAGCCTATGGATCATTGCCGCAAACAGTCTCGCTCCAGATATGACAACCAAGGAATTCGTTCTCAGAACTGGTCGTATGCGGAAAACAGAACCGGTACCGTGAATTAGAAGCCCAGAAACCCTCCAGGAAACAAGCCAATCCCATGTCACATTGTAGTCAGGTCACCAGTGTCCCAGAAGATTGGAATGAGCGGTTGCAACGAGTAAAACAGTTATACCAGAAGCCACTATCAAAATGACTCCGGTCCATGTCCACGGATGATCGATTATTCACTCCCTTGCACATATTCCGGAAACCCATGAAAGCACTGATTGACACAGGAGCTTCCAAGACACATTTCGGTCTTGAAGTGAAGAATCTCTTGATCAATAGCAAAATGTATCCCGAATCACTTGCCAAAGATGTTGTGAGAGTAGCCCATCCAATTACAAGCGGACTCCAAACCAAATTTTAGTGGAATTTGTAGCCCTAGGGAAGAACTGTTACACCCAGTTCTAGCAAAAGAGCCAGACAAACTTAATCAAGTTGCAGGTAAATTAATTAAAATTACTTACGCACAGTGTTGTGAAGACTCGGTCACTACGGGAAGGACTCTACCTGCACCAGAAAAACCCAAAAATCTTCCTGCAGCACCCGGTCCAAAACACACTAGCTCGCCAAAGAGGAAGAAAGTTATTTCTCCAGTTACCTTTGTAGCAAGTCTTCAACCAAGCCCCAAAACGATGGAAAGACATCGATACGTCTAGAAGGAAGGAAGCCTGCCAGTTTCAGCACCCAATAATCATATTCGGAAGTTATCCCCGTACCAGGCAACTACCCGAACGGAACCAACCAGCACCTGGAACTTAAACCTACATCACCAGCGATTGGAAACCCAACCAAGTAAAAGGGCTAGGTATAAGTCCAATTAGGGTTTGATTCACCCGAAGGAGGGAGGTGTGTAATGAGCCAGATATATTAATAAGATGAATAAATTTTTATTAATTTAAAATTATGCAAATAATAACTTATACAACAATTTGTTCAATTCCAGAATCCAGATGTGCGAACAAACGCTACGTTTGAGTACGCACCAGCCCCTTCTCTATATGTGCAAAATACATCGCGTCTAATTTACCAAAACCCCACTTCTATACGAAGTATAAAAGCGAAAGTTTTATTATAATTCGACAGGTCAGTCCGAACCTCGGTTACGCACGTAATCCCCTATCCAGCGTAAACGTTTTGTGATTTCTATTACAATCGCTTAATTTCACAAAAAAGAACAGCGTTTCTCGCTCATCGCTTCCGGCATCGTGATCTTCGTCGCTTCGGAGTTGGATCTGTCACTTCTTGCATACAGATAATACAAAGGAGGGGTCATCGGAAGAGGATCTACATCCTAGCAGCAAGTAGGAGCCACCGGAATCTATCGGAAATAACGCAAAGAAGAATCCAGGACACCGAAAAGAATAACTAATCCAGGACACCGCCAACAACAGGACAGTATCGACGTCGAGTAATAACCTGCAGGTACTTTTAATAAAGAAATATTTTTTAATTAATTTTATTTTTGTTTTAATGTAACAATTGCTTTGTCTACACCACCAACCACATCCCAAACTCCTTACACCTATGCACACACACTCGCCTCACCTCCACCATCCTCACGCACGTTCCCATTTAAACGCCTCTTCCATACCCACCACATCCACACATTCCTACATTTCCACACGTTCTACCTATTCCACAAAACCACCCAAAATTCATTAAAACCCAAAATCCCTTTTAATTCCTTGAAATCCTCAACCTTCCCTGGTTGAACTTAACTTTCAACCACAACCAAACCTGTCTTTTAGAGGCCTCCTCTCCCTTTCCGGATAATACGCAGCTTAGTCTGCGACACCACTTCGGCGACCCAACCGTTACCCTCACCCAACTCTCCGGTCCCCGCTACCTAACACCACCCCTAGAGTTCCATCCTTTTCCTGCGTGATTCGTCACGTAGATAAGGACATCCTCGCACAGGAGATCCTCGATGAGATCGATCTTCCACAAGTGAAGAAGGCCGTTTGCATTACCTCAAAGGCCACAAACACCCCAACTTCCCTAATCCGCATCATGACTCCTTCCCAAACCATCCTTGAGTTCCTCCTCGCACAGGGTGCCGTCATGTTCGGGCGACACTACCGGTACGAACCCTCCTTAACCCAGCAACCGCTCCCCAAGTATTGCAGGTGGAGCATACCGCTGAGGTGTCCCACCCGGTCCCTCCGCTTTCCTAACTGTGGCGAAAGTCACAGATCCACCTCGTGTAAATCCTCGGCAAACCCGAAGTGTAACAACTGCGGGGAGCCCATCCACTACTCCTTCCAGTGCCGGAAGCGGCGGGAACCTCCCAGTTCCCCGTCGAAGATGGCACGCCTCGCTCTATCCTGTCTGAACAGTCCGACTCCGAATACACGGCCCACCTGAAACCACCTCCCGACACCGAATCCCTTTCCATCAAGGACTTCTACAAGTCCTTACCCACTCCTTGACCCAAATGTTTCCCCACCAGCGAGATTGGGTTATCCTTAGACTCGCTGTGCCGCAACTTCTTCCAAGGACGATCGGCACCTGCGTATCCGGTACGCGAATGAAGGTCGCCGTTATCCGCCAACCCAATCCTTAACTCCTTCCCAATGAATATTCTAGCAGGGGCGTGCGTCGGAAACGCCCTTAATCAAACACTTCTTACACTCTCATAATATCCATATCCTTTCGATAACTGAAAGCAAGATGCACCCTTAATTTTAACACCTTTCACACCTACTCAAACAATAGCCAACATGGAACCGCCCTCTTAGTTAAAAATTGCTTCCCATCCACTCCTTTCAACTTCCAGCGCACCTGCAGCATCTCGAATGCGCTGCTGTGACGTGCACTTTCCCACTCCTATAATCTTTATTTCCTGCTATAACCCGTCTGGCTACAACACCCTCTCCGATGACCTTTTAATTTACGCCTCAAGCCTTCCAAATGCTGTTATCCTAGGCGGTTTCAATGCCCATCATACCCAATTTGATGACACCGCAACTAACGGAAACGGTAACAGGCTAACTTCCGCCCTGTTGCAGTTGCCGCTCTTGCGAATCGTCAACAAACAGCCCACATACTTTGACCATTTAGATGCCTCAATAGTACACCACATCGTAGTTTCCGAACCACGATCACATCTGATCACATACCCTACTGGTCAAAACTTTATTTTATCCAGCTCCTACCACACCTCCTCAATACACAGTCATTAAAAATTGTTCGAAGGCCGACTGGAATGTGTTCTCTGATCACCAATAACCTTCCCACACCCAATCTTCAAACGACCCAAGATCTCGAGAGAGCCATTAGAGACCTAACTTCCGTAATTGCGGAAGCGGTCGAACCTCTATACAATTAAAAACTTTGAAATTTCCCAAACCGCTCCCACAACACATTGTGAAATAGATGAAAGAGAAAAGACGAATTTACAGTCAATTCTTGCGATCCAGGGATCCGGCTCTCAAGACTGGATACAATCGCCTCAACGCCTTAATCAGGCGACAAGCCAACAAAAACGCCCGGTTCAAAGCCACCTCTCAACTAGATTATAGAAATGGCAAACTCTTCTGGCAACAGTTCGATAGACTGACCAGAGTAAAAGTAAACCCTAAATCACACCTTACCGACCTTCAGGGCAACCTAATCTCCTCTGACCAAGAAAGGCCGATTTCTTTGGTCACCACCTTCAAACTGTTTTGCAATACCCAGATGATCCCCAGTTCGACAACCAGGTCGAGGCACTCCTCAAGGGTCGCCTTGAAGAGTTCCGCAACCTTAACATTCCTGAATCCCAACTCGATAACGGAGTCCCTTTATACCCCCATCACTCCCGACCAGGTCCACACGTATTTTAAAAAAGGAAAAAACTCAGCCCCAAGTCATGACGGCCTCAATAGGAAGATCCTCCGGCACCTACCCGATCCAGCCCTCCGTCTACTATCCGATATATATAATAAATGCTTAACCTCTCCTATTTTCCTATGGACTGGAAATCGGCCTCCTCCTATCGACCCATTTCCTCCTGAGTTGCCTAGGAAAATGCTTTGAGCAGATTCTAGCCAAGCGACTCAGGGACCACCTCGAATTCAACGAACAGCCAATTTGGTTTCCGTCCCAACCGAACGTGTCACGATCCCTTGCTGAAGCTGCTTTCGAGCCCACCACAGCATTCAATCACAAGCAATGCAATCTGGCTGTGTTTTGGACATTAAGCAAGATTTGACAGGGTCTGGCACGCCGGTCTCCTGCACAAGATCCGAAACCTAAACATTCCCGACCCCTTCTCCAAACTCCTACTGTCGTACCTGACCAACCGGTCAGTTCGGGACAAAGTAAGGAAAACCTTCTCAGATCCTTTCGAACCTACAGCAGGCGTACCGCAAGGTTCTGCCTTAGCCCCAATCCTCTACACTATCTTCGCATCCGATATACCAGAAGTCAGTAGTCGTAGCGCAGTTTGCGGATGACGCCGCCTTCTGGGCGGTTAATCGGAACAGCGAAACGGCCTCCCGCGTCATATCCAAAACCCTACGAAACTTCTCCAACTGGGTTAACCGATGGAGAGTCTCCGTCAATCCTACCAACACCCAACAATCCTCTTCCGCCATCCTCATTACACGAAGATAAGTGCCCAAAGTTTGCCTCCAGAAATGTGTCCCTCACTCTAAATCAGGAAAGACTTCCTCTCCAAGATGAAATCACCTACCTAGGAATCCTTTTCACACGAACCCTGAACTGGCTCCCGGATGTTAAAAACCCTCAACCGTATTAGGAACCGCGCAAACCTACTGGGCGCCCTTCGGGTAGACTCAGAGGTTGTCACCCAAAACCCTCTTACACAGTATAAAACATATATCCGCCCTGTTATGGATTTCCGAGCTCCCATATATACAATATAAACCCAAACACCTTTACTCCATCGCTTCCTGTGAGCGCCGAATTTTCCGACGCATAGACAGGTTACCCTTCAGGTACCCTAAATACCCCTACTATCCAACGCGCCAATATATCCCCAATCACACATAGAATCCAAACCCTTCAGAAAAATTTTACTCACAAAAGAATTTTCGGCGATACCATCCCAACCAAAAAGATCCTTACCACTCCTTATAACTACCGCTTTCCCCCATTCCAGCGAAGGAAACCCAAGCTCAAATTCAAACATCCAACCGCCATCCTCACGCAACTCCTCGACGACCACCCAGAGGAGATAGAAGAATCCCTTGACAACATCCCCTATGCTCTCCGCATCCGCACGTCTATTGGATGACGACCCCAGCAAGATACTGGCCAACGAATATAAACACACCAACCACGCTACACACACCACAACCACCATGCACACACTCATTACTCAATAAAACCTAAATACTTTTTTTTACACAAAAATAACCACACCTCATGATTGTACAACTACAATAACACCAAACACCGCAACACAACAACAAGGACCAGGGCTGAAGAGGAGAAGACTCCTGAACAGTCCACAAATAGTAACATAAGCTAACAATAAGTAAATACTAACACATAAGCATGAGCATACTAACAATATATATATATATAATAATTCTACACTTCGCTTACACAATACTTCTCTGTAAACATTCCTGTAGTAATACTACACCAGCGTTCCTGATTTTCTGTTAAAATTTCTCTTTATTCGAGAAAATATAAAACCTGACCAGCGCTCTGAAAGCAATTTTCTGTGCCAATTGAACTTATTGTTCCAGTATTTCAATATTTCAAAGTACGCCTTTTTACAATTTATAAACATAGTTGAAATACCTGTCGATTCCCGTCACCGAAATCCATTTAAAAATTAATCAAACGTAAAAGGGACTAGCAACCTGTACTAAGAGTGGGCTATTTGCTGAGTAACTCCACGGTAACCCCAGTCTTAATATCGAGCTCTTTAACTAGAAAACGGGCTTAAAGCCACGACTGGAGAGCTCAAATTGTTGCAATACCTCTGTCACTCTAGATTAAAACCAGATCCAAGTCATTCTAAGTATTTACGGTTGTCCGCTTTTGGCTGTAAATATCTAGAACCCAGAACGTTACTTTTAGTCCGCTAAGGCATCCCTTGGCTATAAAAGATAATAAAATCCAACTCCTGTATAAATAATTCCAGACGAACAAATTCTAAGTATTTACGGTTGTCCGCTTTTGGCTGTAAATATCTAGAACCCAGAACGTTACTTTTAGTCCGCTAAGGCATCCCTTGACTATAAAAGATAACAAAAACTAAACCCTCTGTATATTCATGTCCTGTGCTCATTAAGAACTACCTGTATAATTAAATCCATAATTCCGAAAACACTTTATGCAACTAAAAGTGGAAATAAATTCAAAACTAAATTAAACAATTTTGGCTTTGTAATAAAACGAATACGTTTTAATAAGTAGATTATTTAGTTTCTTATATAAACAATCTGTTTATATGTTAACGTAATTGAAACCAACCTTTTCTTAAATAAATGACAAAGTATTCCCCGTATTATCGAAACTTTCCATTTATATAAATTCAGTTGAAATAGTTTATTCACATCAATTGACATCTGTTGCATATTTTACTACTGGTACAATGCAAATAAATTGAGAAACTAAATATCCCTGTATTAAATTAACCGTTTCAAACCCGTATTGTTTCACACCAGATATTTGGTATTAGTGTACTGCATTGAGCCAGTTATATTGCGTCAGTATCAAAGCAAAGGATAAGGAACGTATTACTATTGGACAGGTTCCATTTTTTCTATTTTTCAAATTTAGTTGACTCCTTTTGTAATGAAGTATTTTCTAAATTTTCTGAATTTATTCCTAACAAGTTTATTATCTAGAAAACAAGAGTGTTACGAGTTAGGTAATTTATTATACACGTCTTTAAGCTTATCCCAAAATACCAAACATAATACAGTGTGAGGACCTAATCTAAGGTAACTTGGGCCAAGACCTTTATAAAAACCGAAAAATCCTTCACTTTTCCATACTTTGGCTACACAATCCAGGTAACTCCTATACAATAGGCCTCTACCATCTCCGTCCACACCTAAAAACAATTAACATATGTGTAATGCACAAGAAGAAATACATTCGTTTGCCTTGGTTGTACATCCTTGTTGAGATTAAATCAAACGGTGTCATACACAAACTAATTGATACGCCTCCAATCATACTAGCTGCAAACGTTGTAGTACTGGGTGAATTTTGAAAGTAAGGATAATGAAGTAGCCATTCTTTACAAAGGTCAAAAGAAGTAAGTTGTGATGTTGATCCAACAAATGCTTTTGGTATAGAACAAGCACCTCCTCTAAATAAGCCTCTTATCTAAAGAGTAATGTTAATTAAATATAAATAGAGTGGCTGCTATGCAGGGTGGGATTCTTTGATGCTCGACATCATTGGAATCTCGCTTAGGAGATAAATTGGCATAGATATGCCAAATTATGGGCTTATTAGCAATTTCTGTAGATTTGAGAAACTTCGATTAGTTCCGGAGGTACGGTATTAGAAAACAACGAATTTGGGAGCTTTTTGTTTTTATCGTATATCGTTTATTTCTCGAACAAAAAGAAACTTGACCTAAAATAATACGGGAAATCTATAAATGCCACTACTTTTTTCTTATTGATTCAAACTTTTGGTTGAGATTGTAAACTTTCTTATAATTATAGACGCTGTATTAGATTTTAAATGGGCAGGAAAGATGAAACTGTTCTCTTTTTAAGAAAGCTCAAGAACATAAATGCTTTCAAGTCAAACGAAGAGAAAAATTGTGTAATGAAATGATATGATTATAATCTTCGCAAAATAACATTGTAAAAACATGGTATCTCAGCGAAGATACAGTCAGAAGTATTCACAACGGTTTCAACCTCAAAGAACTCTTTTTGTTAATTTGATAATGAATTTGGGAGAGTATAGCGATTTCAGAAACCACTATGTACAAGCTCTCCATCAAATTCAGTAATTGAAGAAATTATGAGCCAACCACTTCAACACAACTATAGACCGAATTCAGCAAAAATCGGAAAACCATTCGAAGCGTTCTTAAAAAATGTGTCATCCTTATAAGAGTCATATTACATAAGCTCTGCACTCAGGTGATGCTAAAAGAGTCAACATCGTTTGGTGTGTAATGATAAGGAACAAATTGGTTGGGTCATTCGTTTTTCAAGGAAACTAAACTGGAGAAAGGTACTGTAATTATGTGAATAATGGGTTCCCAGAGTATCTAGAAGATTTTCCAGTAAGTGTACTGTAAAATTTTATTTATTTGCAACAAAACAGAGCACCGGCTCATAATACACGAAATTTGACAGGATATTTCAATAATATCTTCCGAAATAAGTGGATAGGCACAAGTAGGATGGCCAACTTGGTCTCCGCATCTTACCTTGTTTGGATTACTATTTATACGGGTACCTTAAAGGTGAAGTTTACAAACAGCCAGTTAATGATATTAAATAACTGAAGTTGAAGATTAGAGAAACATACCTAAATAATAGCACCGAATTTCTAAGTAATGCGACAAATTTCATCGTCAAACTTGCAAGTCTGTGTATCCAACAAAATGGCGCACATTTTGAACATTTATGAAATTATTGACATCGCCTTCATGTATACTGTTGTTATCCTTGTTAAATTAAAAATTTTGGTTGCTGTCTGTCCGATGTTTTATTCTATTTGAATTATTTTATCATAGGTAGTCAAGTTATTTAAATAAACAACTTTTTTTGTAATTTTGCACATACCTAGTTGTTATTTCGCTAACAAAACATCACAAATGACACTGTTATAAGACAATTATTTTTCTCTTGATAAAATCTAATATGAAATCCATAAGAAAAAAAAGTTGACTATCGTTGAGCAACAGTTAAATTTAATAGGAAAAAAGAAATGTAATTAATAAGTTCCTCCTATCATTTGATTTTGTTCGACAAAAATACGTAAAAAAAAGCGATATATGACAAATACCTGCAACCAAGAAAATCGTATTTTTTCGAGTATCTCCGGAATTTCTCCAATCTATAAAGGTGATGAGCTGTTTAGTAAATCGGTCATCATTTGGCATATTTGTTCCAATTTAATCTTTTCTTCATCTCCTATATTAAACGAAATCTCAGTGGCACCCAGCCTGAAAGTATCCCACTCAGTATACTAACCCCTTGACTGTTATAAATATTTATAAATGCTCTCCAAGTACTTTCGTGATTATGTTGATGACCAAATGAGATTTCTTTAGCGGCTTGTGCTTGTAAATGAGTTTTTACTAAAAACAGTGGACTTCCAGTGTATGCGCCAAGTACACCACATAATCCACCAATAATTACAGATTTATAAAATACTATATTTCCCTTTTTGTCTGTAGTGTAACCATTACTAGTTAATGTTTGGTACGCTCCTAAAAATGTATAATTATTTTAGTATTGAATGGAACAAAATAATGGATACCTAATCGTGTTCCGTTGAATACCAGTTGAAACCAAAGAGCGGGAGCCAATCCAGCTTGTAAACAAAGAATCCCGTCATGTTTGACAATCGTATAACTGGCAGAAAACAAATTTTTGTAATGCACAGTGTATTGACCTTTTGCTGCGAGTTCACCTTGAAGTTGCATTCTAGTTTTAACTACTTCCAAAGGGTTGGTAAAAACACCCGCACCAACTGCAGCTACTCCACCAATAAGAAAATCCATTTGTATTATTCTGACAATAAAAGCTGTATTATTATTTTGATGTTTAGCTATGTATAAATTGATACTGACTCTGATGTCACTTTAATGATTAATCGGTTCATTTCCGTTGGTAGCATGTGTTGTAACGTAAAGTTAGAGATAATTTTATGAATTTTGATGTTGAAACAGTTTACAGATAACTCGCTACATAATTAGCACTAAATAAATATTATTTGCTCTTTTTTTAATTTGAATATATATGCGCTATTCTGGTACAAAAAAAGTTGCTTTATCTAAAACGTTACCAGCACTCGCGTGAGTAAAAGACAATACTGAATATGGTAGCCTTAAATACGAATTAACACGTTTTATAGAAAAAATTTAATCAGAATTTACAACTTTCCATATTTGTAAAGATATCGAAACGAAATAAAACCCTCTAAAAGCAATTTTTTTACATAGAATAAAAATTTTTAGTTAAATTTGATCTATAAACCATATTTTTGTAGATTTGACAAATACTTGTATTTTTTTAATGCAAGTCATTCTTGACTTTGAGACAGTTAGTCGGCTTATTTTATAGGATTTTCATTGACATATATAATAATAATAATAACAATAATAATAATAATAATAATAATAATCTTTATTCATGTTAACATGCAATAAGCACTTACATTTGTCAGATAATGTACACCAATTAAACAACAAACATGACAATAGTACTAAAACTAACAAATAGAGTATATCGTATAAAAGCGCATTAGCACATATTAATTTTGGTTTATTAGGCTAGATGAAAATTTCATTACCCAAAATTTCATCAATCGAATAGCATGCTTTCCGAATGAGGTGTCTCTTTATCACACTTTTAAGATTATTTTTTAATGATTTGATAACAATCTGGAAGATGATTAAAGATTATCTGAGATTTATAATGATGATTTCTTTGTGTTTTTGATAATTTACAGTACTCTGTTCTTATGTTATTTTTATAACGTGTATTATGATGATGAACATCTGATTGTTAGTTGTCTTTAGCATGAATGATACATTCAAGAATAAATACGCATGGTAATGTTAGGATGTTGAGTTTGATAAAGGAAGATGAACAGTCATCTTGGTAGTTTGATATTTCTTGTGGACATCCTGACTTAAATATAGGAATTACTGAAACTACTTTTATTAATTCTGAATATATATATATATATATATATATATATATATATATATATATATATATATATATATATATATATATATACATGACGTTTAGGTTGGAATAAATTCAATATCTCGTAAGACAATTTTTTCAAAATCGCTCGGACGTCGATTTTATATTTTTCAGCATATTTTGCAGAAAAATTTATACAGTGTCTCAAAAGATTACCTAACAAAATTTTTTTCAAATTGCAAAATTTTTATTCATTTTGGATTGTACAATTCTAAACATTTGTCATGTAGCATGTGCTATACTAAGTCCAAGAGTTTTGAGTTATTCGCATTCAAAATTTAAAATTGAAAAGATCATGAAGAAAACGAAAATAAAATAATTTTATAGCGTTTTATTATATTGAAAACAAAGATTCGTAAACTTAAAATAATTTTATTTCAGCAAATGTTCGAAATGTCGTCCGTTAGTCAACTAACGCCCGAAATGGTTCGAAATGTGCAGCAGAAATTTGTAGATCGATTAGACTATGGTCAGTTGGCTAACGGAAGACATGTCGAGCATTTGCTTAATTATTTTAAGTTTACGAATCTTTGTTATCGATATAATAAAATGTTATAAAATTATTTTTTTTCGTTTTCTTCATGATCTTTTTCAATTTTAAATTTTGAATGCGAATAACTGCAAACGCGATTTAGGTATAGCACATGCTATGACAAATGTTTAGAATTAGTAATCAAAATGCAATAAAAGTTGCAGTTTGAAAAAATTTTGTTTAGCAAATCTTTTGAGACTATAAAATTCTGCAATATGCATAAAATCGATGCATTTAAAAAATGTGCTAATATGAATTTATTCAACTAAACGTCATATATATATATATATATATATATATATATATATATATATATATATATATATACAGGGCTTTATGGCAAACCAGACAACGGATCAACCTGAAAATTTAACAGTACGCATAAATTAATATGATCTAAACGCCTAAAATATTTTAGATGATGCGGCGTTGCCGCTTCTACTATAAAGCAGCGACTACTTTGATTTTTCAAATGGAACACCCTGTATATAATATCATACTATATTTCCTATTACTTTGTCAACAACTTCATATACTATTTCCTATACCTATCTATTACCGTTTAAGACATAAATTAATTTCGATTTTTTTACAAAACATGTACTTTTATAAACGCTGATAATCTTGAACTCTCTGGTACTAAGACGATCAAATTTGAAATGGAGTTAAGTGATACCATGAGGATCTTCACTTCCACTCATATTTTTATTTGCCTCATACAGGGTCTTTAAATGCAGATACTTTGTTCTCATGAAAAAGGAGTGGAAGTAAATTTTTCAAATGGAACACCCTGTATATTTACACATTTTGAGCTCTACATCCAATTTTAGATTGACTTTAATCAGATAATTCTATTTCGACTGACGTGGTTTGCTTGTATTCATCACTTATTTTTGACATTTAACATCTATTTTATACTACGTAATACAATTTATTTTCGATTTAGTTTTTCAACAGTCTCAAATCATGCAATTCGAAATTGATATGTACCTTAGAAAAAGTTACAATTTGTATACATTGAGGTACAACATTCCAAATTAATATTTTTTAATAGTATGCTTTGGAAAATAAATGATCCAATTTTGAAACGTCAAACTTTCGTTGGTAGTTTTGACTGATTGTGATACTAATTATAATAGAAAAATGTCAAGATTAGGTTACAGTAATGAAGATTTCTTAAATTTATTAATTATTCATGGTGATTGCAATAGAATTGCAAGTAGAACATGCCGAGTATTTCATGAAAGATATCCACAACTTCCGAAGCCGAATAATAATGTGATAAATCGACTACTGCAAAACTGTAGGTTGAATGGAACCTTTCGTCCAAAACCATTCGTAGAAATCCTGAAGTGGATGGTGATGACAATGCCATAACAGTTTTGGGAAAGGAAATATGTATACCCTACGTGACAATTACGCATACTTAATAAGCACATGGCATCCCTATAAATTCTACTGTGTCCAACATTTGAAAGAGACTGATTTGTCTCGTAAGTGGAATTCTTTGAATGGTTACTTGTCAAGACTCAAGAGGATGAACATTTCCTTGACAGTATCATATGGACAGATGAGGCCAAGTTTACAAAAATGGAATTTTCAACAGACACAACAGTCATTATTGGGCGCCAGAAAATCCTCATGTCGTTCCCCAAAGGGTTTTCAAGAAAGATGGCAATTTAAAATATGAAGATTTACTGAGAAGTAGAATTCAAATGATTTTAAATAATAGGCCAGGAAGAGAACGTGTATGGTATCAAATGGATGGTGCTCACCCCATAATTCTCGTTCAGTAGGCGAAGCTTTAACTGAAATCTTCGAAGACTGATGGGTTGGTAATAATGGACCTTTTCGTTGGCCTCCTAGAACACCACATGGCAATCCATAGATTATTTTGTGTGGGGTTTCATTAAAAATATGGTTTACTCCAACCCAGTAACAACAATGGAAAATATAAAATCGAGAGTTAGAACTACTTTGAATAGTTCAACTCCAGACTTAATCAGAAGCGCTACACATGAAAATCTTTTGAAGAGATTACATGTTTATTTAAGTAGAGGTGGAGATGTGTTCAAAAATATTCTGAAATACACTGATAATTGAATTAACTTACTAATTCATGAAATTATTTTCAGTTCGTGTGTCAGCGTTAATAGAACTAATATTTGAAGAGAAGTTTCATTTGATGGTTGAAGAGTATTTTAATAATTATATATTCATTGTATTATCTGTGACTGATGAAGGAACATCGAACGGAATCTGTTAAATTCAAAAATAAGTTATGAATACAAGGAAACCACGTCAGTTTCTATTTGAAACAGTTTCTCTCGAAAACGGTTCGAAATCGAAAGAGCATTATCTGATTAAAGTCAATCTATAATTGGATGTAGAGCTCAAAAATGTGTAAATATACAGGATGTTCTATTTGAAAAATTGACTTTCACTCCTTTCTTCATGTGAACAAAGTATCTGCATTTTTAAGACCCTGTACGAGGCAAATAAAATGCTTTGTAAAAAAATCGAAATTAATTTATATCTCTTAAACAGTAATAGATGGGTATAGGAAATAGTACATGAAGTTGTTGACAAAGTAATAGGAAATCATAATATGATATTATATACAGGGTGTTCCATTTAAAAATCAAAGTAGTCGCTACTTTATAGTAGAAGCGGCAACGCAGCAACATCTAAAATATTTTAGGCGTGTAGATCATATTAATATGTGCATACTGTCAAATTTTAGGCTGATCCGTTGTCTGGGAATATTCATGTAAATGATCAAATTGTATTTTATAATAAGCAGTTACAATGTGAGACCAACTTTGTTGAGATCTGCACAAAATACGCATGCGTTGCGCACTTAATACTGAAATAAATGTAGCCTGTCAAAATTTCTGCAATCGATCTAAATTATTCAGCACAATTTTAATTTTGTTTGAGGTAAACTTATTAATTTTATAACACTGAATTATTTACTTTTCAGATATTGACATGTGTATACGTACAAACATTTATACATCATTTAAGAAAAATAAATACAGGGCATCAAAAAAAATAATCAATGCAATAGGGTTATGATAGAAATACACTTAAATGTGTTGCTGCAAATTCCAAATAATGTTCATGTCGAGTTGGTCCACATTAAACATTGGACGTAGACTTCTTCCATAAATCGGTAATACTGCCTTGCTGTCCCAATATGCTGTAACATTCCATAATTTTACCCATGTGGTAAATACAATGCTCAAATACTTATAGGTAAGCATTTTATTTTATTTGTGTTTTCATAATGTATTATTCATTTAATAATTTCTCGGATTTAATTTTGTATTTTAAGTTCATATAGATTTTTGTATTCAATTGCACCTTTATTTTAGATTCCGTTATGAAGTGAAAATATATTTTATGATCTTAATCACTGTCAACAAAATAAATATTTAATCCAAGATAATTGAAGAAATTTATTAACATACAAAAAATTGCACATCACCCGATCACGATCTTGAAAAACGAAACAATTACAATTTTATCGAACAATTGTGATCGGTAACCTTATTTTAACTTTAGTTATAGGTTAAAACAATTGTTTCTGATATCTCAACTCTACGTCGATCGCGTTTCAAATCCGATAACGTTTACGAGAACTGTTACTTACACGTTAACACAAATAACACTCACACTATGACTTGTTAGTCACAAAATTTCAAAAAGCAAGAGAGTGAGAAATCAGGAGCAATTCCTTTTATACATTTCTCCTAGATACCAAATTTTCAATTTTTTTCTACATTACACAAAAAGATTCTAGCTTCTGATTGGTCTAAACGAAATCGTAAACTTAACTAAAACATAAATTATGCTATATCTTCTTTAATACAATTCGGATTTGGAATCAGGGCAAAAGTCCGCATAAAAGACACCTCCCAAGCCCTATTTTGCTTCGATAATTTTTATTCTGACAACTTATAATCTAAATTTACTAATATCAAAAAATCTTACATCCTACAACTAAACTAATTACATATTCATATTCCATATAAAAACTGTATCAGATTACATTTATTTCAACCCATTTTATATAAATTTGGAAAATTTCTACCTTCACATCTACAAATTAGGTAGTTAACCTGACTTTTCTAATTTGATGTTTATATTACATATTTATAGTTAAATTCCTTGTTGAAATGGGGAAACCTACTACTAAATGTTTTTATAATTTGTTTTAAACTTATCTTAGCCTATAAAACTATAATTTTGTGAAACTCTTACAAATAATATTTAACCTAACTTAATATAAATTTAGTTTTAATTTGTGTAATAACTGTTTATAACACTTGAAATGTTCATAAAATGTGTTCTTATATCTGTCTCTAACACCAATACTGTTCACTTGTACTCCATAGTTCTTAATTTTGTCATTTCACATTTTCACATTGTTTAACTACTTTGTCAATGTTTGTATAGAATTTCCAATTGTATATTAAATATTACTCTGCAAAATTGCTGTTCATGTACTTAATTACGTTTTAAGTCACTATCACTTCTTACGCACGTTTTAAATACTTTGTCTTTGAATGAAAAAATACTATGTTCGTACCATATACCCTTTCTTTCATATTTCAAATAGTTTATGCATTGTACCTAGTATTAGGTACATTCTACAATTATAATTGTCATACTCCATGTGATCAACATCTGATATGTGATCAAAACATTAAAATTCATAGAATAAAATGCGAAATTACATAAATCTGTTACACGAAACTAATCGTACCCATTAATATTAATCATGTTGAGCTTTCTACATGCTACTGGCAAATCTCAAAGCTTTTATGAAAATAAAACCATGTGCAAACCCACAAAGCCGGTTTTGTCACATCAAAAGCATAATTTTGCACTCGTAACTATTTTCTCATTGAAAACGAACTGTATACTTCCATAAATTTATCTAACTTGTCTACTATACAGAAATTGAAACTCAATAAACTCTAGCCCCTTTATTATGCCTACTTTGCGGCGTGCGATGCGTGCGTGTGCGTGTGCGTGTGGTGCGTGTGTCGTGTGTCGTGTGTGTGTGTGCTGTGTGTGCGTGTGTGCGTGTGCTGTGTGTGTGTGTGCGTGTGTGCTGTGCGTGTGTGCGTGTGCTGTGCGTGTGTGTGTTGTGTGTGTTGTGTGTGTGGTGTGTGTGTGCGTGCGTGCGTGCGTGTGTGTGTGTGCGTGCGTGCTGCGTGTGGTGGTGTTGTGTGTGTGTGTGTGTGTGTATTCTATCTGATAATGCTATTTGAAATTTTAAATTAGGTGTCCCGTTTAAAATTAAAATAGATTAGAACATAACCATTCAATTTCTTTTTGGATACCAAAATTACTCTAATGCCAATAATTCTATTTCGATTATGGGTTTAAAAATTCATAGTTGGCGATATTTAAATTATTATTCAAATCATCCTTTAAATATAAATGTAATTCTATTGCATACACTGTTTAAATGTTTGACAGTTCGTGATCCTAAATTTAGACCTTTCTACATTAAAAGATTGTTTCGACTTTGATATAACATAATTACCTAAATCACTAATTTTATATATGATTACAACAAGTAAACTTTTCTATAATAATTTTATGAAACAAACGCTCTTAATGAAATTAATTATGTACCAATTCCATTTTAAAACTAAAATCTTTAATGTTTAAACGCCTCGCAAAATTTAATATAAAACTAGCATTTTACCCCAAAATAAAGGTAGAAATTTACATTCAAAATTAAAATGTAAGGTAAAAATAATTATTAATAATACGGATACCAAATTCCTTGGAAACCTGTAACATTAATTACATTGGCACATACAATTTAAATCGGATATACAAGTTAAGCCTAACAGGACTGCATTGACAATACATGATTTAAATTTTAAGAACAATTTTAATTATAATGAAACAAAAATTTTGGAAAATAATTGCAAGAAAGGCTTTTATTTGAAACGTTCTATATCAAAATTGATAAAAATAGTGTTTGTAATAGTACAAAAGATTTAGAAAACCTACTAATATGTATCACAAGTTTTGATATAACATTGTCAGATAAAATTAAGAAACAGCTGTGAGTTCACAACAGGTATGATGGACCAAAATTGGAATTTCATATTTTGGGATTATGCCCTGCTTGGTCTGAAACTTATTTTTAGTTTACTTACGATTTGTTAAAATCAAGTAGGCCTTTACAGTTGAGTAAAAATCCGTTTTTGTCAATTTCGTTTCAGGTAAAGTACCTTTTTCGTTTATAGTACGCCAAAGCCTCACTAAGAAAAGTTGTTCAGAAAATAAAACTACTGCTCAGTGCAAAATCCACGTTTTTTTGTATTGTATGAACGTACAAACGCGTCGTAGTAAAGCAAACAAATTACTGTCATTATCTTAGATAAACTTCAAAACTTTGAAGTATTTGTTCTAAATTGATTACTTATCTCAGTAATGTGCAAATTACGTGTTGTTTAGTTCTTACTTGTTCCGTAGTTTTCAGTAATAAAAATGTTGACTCTCAAACAGCGCATTCACCTAATACAATGTTATGGACTTGGGGACGCATCTTATGCTCATGTTATTAATAAGTTGCATGAGCGATTTCAAATGGTGGCAATTTCTGTCAATATGTAACAAACTTCGAACGTGTTCTTAATAATTCACCTCTTTGTAGGCAATTAACGTGCATTTCGTGCAGCGTGTGTTGAATATCTAGTTGCATAAAAAATGCATTTAATTATTTTAATTAGAACTCATACGCATATCGTTCGCACATTCAGATTCAAATGTTCTTACGCAATAGAGCATCTTAGCGTCGTTTTGGTTGAGTTTAGAAGGTGGATGTTGCATCCCTTATTGCTTGTTAATTTAAAAAAAAGTGCTATACATATTATGGTGAGTTATAAAAACTATTATATTAAAGTTTGAGACGTTTGCTTTTTTCTCGCACTTTTTATTTTTTACTTTCACGTTTACGTTTTATTTTTTACTTTAACTTCCCTTTACACGTTTAAACACATCTACGCCATTAAATATTTTACCGTTAGTCTAAGTTACGGTATTAGTATGATTGATCAAGAGTGAAATTTATGCATTTGGGAATTAAGCATACAAATCCAGATTTATTTTAGCCTGAAGTAATATCACGCAACCGTTACCAAATCGCTGACACAGCATACGTCTATTTCGTTATCTACAGTGTGACCAAGAAAAAGGTATTCTGTTTCCATTAATTACTCACAATATTAATTAATTCATTAGGTTATAACGTTACTTACATTAGCAATAAGATATTTTGTTTATAATTAGATATTGGTTGTTTTATTATAAGTTTTGTAATGAACGATAGCGTAGTTGGTTAGCGCGGTACAGGTCGTATGTCTAAATCCTAGCCGAGATAAACTTTTTATTTATGTAAAGGGTGATTCAAAAGCGCGCCGGTTTTGAATCGCTCGCCATTTTGTTTGTTGCTTAACAACATAGTTGTTTATAAAGTTGACATCTGCTAATATTCCGATTTCATTCTGTGTGTCAGAATGGAACGATTTTCTACTGAACAACGTGTGTTAATCGTGAAACGGAGAAAGTTTTGCAGAAACTGTCCGACGACTTCGTGCGATTTTCGGGCGTAATGAAGCTCGAATAAATCAACAGTGCGCTGACTTATGACAAAGTTCATTAAAACAGGATCAACACTCAACATTAAAAATTCTGGTCGTCCTAGATCTGGCCAGTCTGTTGAAAACATTGCTGTAGTTCGTGATAGTGTCAATAATAGCCCACAGAAATCGGTTTAACGTCGTTCCCAACAATTGGGCATAGGGTATTCGTCACTGCGGCGAATTCTTGTGAAGGATCTTCATTCCATCCCTACAAAATCCAATTAACCCACGAACTTAAGGTGCCCGATTACCAAAGGAGACGAGAATTTGTTAACTGGGTTCTGAGAAGACAACAGGAGGACGACGGCTTTGCGAGGAAAATCATTTTCAGCGCCTACTTCCATTTAAATGGATTTGTCAATAATCAAAACTGCTGTATTTGGGGATCAGAAAATCTTCAATCGGTTCATCAAAGAAAATCCGCAGAGAGTGACGGTTTGGTGTGGATTTTGAGCAGTTGGTCATCGGTCCTTATTTTTTGAAGATGAGGCAGGACAAGCTGTAACAGTTAATGGAGACCGATACCGCACGATGATAAGAGAGTTTTTGGCCACATATCGATGCAATGGACATTCAGCAGTTATGGTTTCAGCAAGATGGCGCCACATGTCACAATTTCGCCGAAACCATTGCTGCTTGAGAAATTCCCGGATCGGCTCATCTCACTTCGTAGTGACTAGCAATGGCTACCAAGGTCGTGTGATTTAACCCTATGCGATTTTTTCTTTGGGGTTATGTAAAATCATTGGTTTATGTCAATAAACCGAGACATCCGCGAGTTAAAGGAAGAAATTCGAGTTATCAACGAAATCGACGTGAAAGTTTGTGAAGGTGTATTCAACAATTTCAGAGTTTTAACATATGCCCTATGTGATTTTCCATTCCTAAATTGTGAAGGTTTGATTAACAGCTTTATGTCTTTTGTAAATGATTTTTAAAATAAACTTTGTTTTTGTTACAATTAAAACCGGCGCGCTTTTTGAATCACACTTTATTTAATAAAATTAATAATTTTAATTACATAATTACATTTGAACTTACTCGTTCATAACAAAGTTATAATAAATTAATAATTAGTCAAGTTGCTTTGGTATGTGTGAATCCTCACGATGTTGTAGGCTCACATTCCATTAATATAAGTAATTTGACTGTAATCTCATTATATTTCGAATTTACATCAGTTCTACATACATAAAGACAAAATTTGCATCGATTGGGGCTTGAATCTCGATAGCGCAGTTGGTTAGCGCGGTACTCTAGCAAAGTATAGGTCGTAAGTTCAAATCCTGCTCGAGGTAAACCTTTTATTTACGTATTTATAAAATTAATAATAATTTTAATTAGATATAGGTTGTGTTAATAAAATTAGTTGTAGAAATTTTCTTTTAACTTTAAATGGTTAACTTGTTTATATCATATTTAAAAACAAGTTGGCGCCAGTATTTAATTATTAGTTTCAGGACGAAGCAACCACGATTTTAAAGCTAACATATCTAGGTACATGTAAATATTTTTTGGTTAGTAAGGCAAATCGATAACTTTATGAACCTGGGCCACTTGAATCTACGACTGAGCATAAGGCACCGAATCTTCTTGTTGCTACCCAAACTGTTGTGCTAAAATTTGTAGCCATGGGTCTAGAAGTATACGTATAGAACTTTGGAATCTGTACACTGACTTAAAGGCTTTTACAAATGGAGTAAAAAACTTGTGAAAAGTTTACAGAAACTGGCAGTGTGCAAGATTTGAATACAAAAAAGCTGATGTGTGCAACATATTACCTCACAATACAATGTAATTGATAATTTAAACAAGCACAAGTAAAATTGTTAAATTGTTTTATTAAAAAATCGTAATACTTCGACAGAAACAATTAAATATAACGACCAAGCCACATTATCTTAAATTTAAGTTATTCAAATAATACTTATAAAGCTTGACATACTAAACAAAAATGATCACGATCGAAAAAGTGGATCAGAGAAAGTAAATAATCATAATCACCCAGTATACATTTATTTAGTTCTTAAATTGAAATCGTGTAAATATGTGCATAAAATACAATTTTATGAATATATAAATCCACTTGTTACCCATATGTTTCTATTGATGCGGTTATCATTTTACATTTATTCCATAGTTAACTTTCGTTGTTGAGAAAACAACAGTTTATATAATTCTTAAATAACATAAATTTCACTTAGTAATAAAAAAGTAATTAGAATACATTAGATACATTTTAAAATGTATCATAACGCGTAAAAATGCAAAAAAATTTCGAAAATTTTTGAGCAAATGGCCAAAAATTTTTTTACAAAATCATCTGAAATGGCCAGAAATGACTCAAAGCTTGGAAAAATGCAAACAAAATATTTTAATTTTTTAGCAAAGGGCAAAACATTTTTTTCAAAAATCGTCCCAAATGGTCGGAATTGCCTTATCACGTCTAATAAGATAAAAAGATAAAAACCTCGTACATTATGCGTCTTGAACCCGAGACGCCGAGACATCGACCAAACGCACTGCCACTGCGCTACCGGAGGAGTTCACGAACAAACGAAATACTTGGTAGAATATTCAATTTTAGGATGGTTCACTTAGTTGCCTACGTAATGACGTGCCGTTTTGCTACGAATAGCCGCTCGTATTTATACACTCTATAATAGTCGATACCTGGAATTATTTTGACTGGACAGATTTCGCTCAAAAGTTCATCATTCCATCTACTCATGGATCCGAACCTGGGCACCAAATTTCATGACGATCGGATTCTCTTTGTGGACGCTATCGCACTGGAACACATACAGACAGACATACATTTTGGAACTTTCATGTTTCATGTTTCATGTTGAACCTCTCTTTAATAATACGCTGGGATGTACGTTCTATCTCTTTTCTATTTTGCGATAATTCACAAAACTAAAGTGCTGCACTCGAAATTTCGCCGACAGATTAATACCTCCCAATACATTCGTATTGTGAGGTAGAAAACTCATGATTATGAAGATGCTACTACACTGTTGGTGAAAGAATCCGTGAACACTGATTATCAATTATCATTGAGAAAGCGGTCTACTGAATTATCAATAAGTAAATCGCACATACAAAGAATTCTCAAAGAAAATAAAATTATACCATTTAAACCCACGCTCATTCATAAATTATAAGCTGGAGACGATGGCCAAGGATTGCTTCTTTGTTTATGGGCTGCAGAAAAGATTTTGAACGACAGATATTTTTATAAAAACGAGTCAACTTTTACAACTAATGGTATCGTGTCTTCACAGAATTGTAGTTATTGGTCTGATGAGACTTCACATTTTCGTATAGTAACTAACAGTCAACGGCACAAGAAAGTAAATGTATGGTGTGCAATAAGGTACGATAAAATTATTGGCCGATATTTTTGACACAAACTTAAATCAACATTCCTATTTGGATGTTTTCGAAAACTTTTTTACCTGCCATGGAGGACGTGAATTTAGAAGATTTTCATTTTCAACAAGACGGACGTCCAGCTCATTCAACCCATTTGATTACAAATTTTTGAATCATCACTCTTCTGAAAGGTGGATTGAACAACATGTCCAATACATTGCCAACAAGATCACCGGATATGACCCTATGGATTTTTACTTATGGGGTTATTTGAAACAAAAATTTATTCATATGATCTTCATGATAAAACCAACTTATTAAAACAAAAATTAGGGATAGTGTAGATGAAATTAACCCAATGACCAAAGCGAAAGCATAAGACGATATTAGAGTTAGGGTAGAAAAATGTCAGTTCTTGGAGGTAGTCAAATAGAGTAATTGTAGTTTAATTTCTTTTTTGATAAACTGTAAAATTTGAATTTTAATTTGAAAATTTCTAATCACCCTGTTTTCTCATCTAAGATTTATCCTGTAATCGTGAATAATAAAAATATTTTCTACTTCTATTAACAAAGTAGGCCGATCATACTGAAAATTTGCATAACGCCATAACTTTTCTTAGTAACACTTTGGCGTACTATGACCGAAAAGGTACTTTACCTGAAACGAAATTATCAAATAACGGATTTTTGCCCAACTGTAAAGACCTACTTGATTTTAACAAATCAAAGTAAACTAAAAATAATTTGCAGGCCAAGCAGGGCGGAATCCCAAAATATAAAATTCTAATTCGCACATTTTTGGTCCATGATACCTATTGTGAACTCAATCCGGGGACACACTGTAGATATATTATATATAGGTGTGGCAACTGTCTGTAATTGATGGATAATGGCTCTGATATTGCAAATAAATAAAATTGTTTATATAAAAGTTACGCATAGTCAAGTTTTCTATCACGTAAAAATATTTTTCAGTATACAGGGTATTTTGTTCAGCCCAGGCCCAACCAAACTTTTTATTGTAAATGGAACACCCTGTATATTATTGTATATTTTGATTCTTCGTTTCATTTAGATCAACTTTATGTATCACGTGTAAGATCTAAAATGGACTGTTTACGAGTGATTCGATTTTTTTGTACACATTGACGTCTGTTGTAGTCTTTAAAAACTCTAATATCTCAGGAACTTAGAGAGGTGCGGTTTAAATTATCAGATTAAGCATGAATTGGCCAAACTTTTCCATCTGAGGAAAATTGTACCGAAGACAGGGGTACCAAATAGAGGGCGCCGAATTTTAAAATTTTCAAACGTACGTATCTCCGTTTGTTTAAATAGAACCCTATGGTTAATATTTCACGGCTGCAGACTAAAGGATAACTTAAAACTGAGTGTGGAAGTTTTAACAAAGTGCGGGATCTGCCATATTCCAGCAAAATGGGAAAATTGCCGACAATACCCTGTGTGTAAGGATATATTTAGAAGAAATGTTTTCTTATAAATCGTTGGGAAGTAAGGTCACCTGGTTTAGCAGCTTCAGATCTCCTCTGGAGATTTTTAGCAAATATTATATATTCCATGCGAAATGGAATCGTTCGGAAGCTCGAAGAAAGCGTGTGAGTAGCTTTTAATAAAGTAAACCTATTTATACTTATTTATACAAACGATGTAAAAATGCTAGAAAAAGGTGTTAGTGACGCATTTACCATAACGATGATATTTTGAATTTTTATAATATTAGCATAATGTTACGACTATTTTCGTTGTTATAATTTTAGTTCTTAACTAAACCATTTCATCTGTGAATTTGGTCAGCAAAATGAGCACTTCTCCGTTTATCAGGCCATTTCGTTACGACAACTTCACTCTAGTTCTCTTAAGCAGTGACTTGTCTCTTTGTCAGTTATGAATCAACTGCAAATTTTGGAAGCTCCTCCGATTCTCCTGTAAAGTGCCTTGCAAGTGCGTTGCTCTGCTACACAGCAATTATAATTGAAGTATATCAATTATTGGGGCAATAGCACAATATTACCGATAATGTTGCATGAGAGCGTTTTTCTAAAACTGCATGAGTTTATTGTCATATTTTTACGAAAGAGCCCGATACCAAGGGAGCTCTTTTAAAACATATGAAAATGAACGAATGCAGTTTTAAAGAACACTTGAATGCGAAAGTTTATGGTTATTTTGAAGCACGAAGGCTATTTAATGGAATATTTCTCGAATCATTTCCAAAATTAACAAAACTAAACAATCTTACTCATTAGCCACATTTAAGAAATTATTATAATTGGTTAACAAAATATTGGAACGAACCTAATAATGGCACAATTAAAAAATTCATTCTAAAAGTTGCTTGTTGTTTACAGACAAAAGGTGGTTGCTATTAGATATAAAATCTTCTTCAATTTTTATAATGACGTTTCTCTGGATACGGACAAGGCAATTATCGAAATGCAATTTTCAATTTGGACAGTGCAATTTTGTAATTTTTCGATAATTGCATTCCTCTTGTGGGATACTTTATACAGGGTGTCCCAATAGTGCGTATTCGGTCGATAGTTCCTTAGCCATTAAACTTAGAGATAAGTTTAAATACGAAAGTTGTCTATTTTTGTAAGCTGCATAATCTAAAAATAGTTTGGTTTCTACAGGGTGTAATATAAAAACGGTACAATATGGAACTTTTGATTTTAAATTGAACACCCTATATATTATTTTATTTTTGATTCTCCTTATAATTTTACATTTTTTATAAGAATTACTTACAAGCTAAATCTTATAGTTTTGAGATATTTGCAAAGTTAGCTAAAACTGAGATTTTATGTAGTAATTCAAGTAGGCGTATCTCAGTTATTTTAAAGATAAAAAATAATCTTTGGTATAGAATTTATTCATACATGAGCTTACTTTAATTTATTGTCAAAATTGGAGTGATCACAAAATTAATTCAATAACATGGGTTTGAAAATGCTATACCTTCATTTTTTTAATGGCACACCCTATATTTTTTTAATGCCTTGTCTTCGTCTATTAGTCGGCTTTCATTTCTCTTAAATATGTTTTATACCTATCTCTAATAGTTTCGGAGATATTTAAGTTTGTTCAATTTTTTTTCGTTGATAACACTGAAGAAGAGTAACATTAGTCGGTCAAAGCAAGCTATGAATACAAAAGAAACTAAAAACATATTAACTGAAATACAAACACTTAAAATTATAATAAATGTTCAATGTGACCACCATTTTGTTGCTGGCAAACATGAAGTCTTTGAATAAACGACAAATTTACTTTTCGTAACGTGGAAACATTTATATTTTGAATGACGTCTCTAATTCTTGCCTTCATATCATCTACAGTCGTTGGAGGAGTTTGATAGACTTTCTCTTTAATCCAACCCCAAAGAAAAAAGTCCAGCTTTGTCAAGTCAGGCGATCTTACAGGCCAGGAGATCGACCCTTCTCTTCCAATCCGTATGTTTTGAAACTGGATATTTAAATAATTTCAAACGTTTCTGCTAAAATGCGGAGGAGCGCCATCTAATTGCAGCCAGATATCTCTAAGGGTTTGTAAAGGTAAATCTTCAATAAAAGGTTGAAATTCGTTGCGCAAGAAGTTTAAAATGAATCTCCATTGACCGTGTTTTCAACAAAATATGGTCATATAATTCTTTCCCCAATAATTCCGGCCCAAACATTAAGTGACCAGCGGTGTTGATAATCAACAGGAATTATAAATCTGGGATTCTCAGTATCGCAATAATGGAAATTATGTCTATTATCGTATCCATTTTGTGGAAAGAAGCTTCATCAGTAAATAAGATCGTGCTAAAATAGTTGGGTTTTTCTAAATTTTTATTTGTGGCCCAATGCAAAAGTTTAATCTATTAACGAAGCATCCTCGTCTAATTCTTGTGCAAGTTGGGCATGGTATGGATGATATTTATATTTTTTATAATTCTATTAACTGATGTTTTGAAACTCCAACTTCTAATTCCAATTGTCGGCAAGAAACGTGAGGATTTCAATCACGGATTGAAGAACTAAATGTTCATTACCTTCGTTAATTGCGGTTTTTCTCGTTCTAAATTGTCTTCGTAATGAATACTGCCTGTTTGCTCGAAAAGATCTTTCAATCTTGCAAATGCTGAAACTTGCGGTGTCGTGCATTTAGAAATTTTTGCTTATAAATTCGATGAGCTAAAAGACAATTTTTATCGCTTTCACCAAGGACATAAATCATATTAACAAGTTCTTCTTTCGAAAAATTCATTTTGTAGTTTAGGAAGTAAGTTTGATTTCTTCATTTGTTTTCGTTCACCTTTTGTTTTACGATCTTTTGATTAAATCTCAAATATCTCTTAAAAATGGTGGTTGCATACAATATTTATTATAATTACAATTTATGTATTTCAGTTAATATTTTTAGTTTCTTATGTATCCACAGCTTTCTTTGACCGAGTAATGTTACTCTTCATCAGTGTTATCAACGAAAAAATTGAACAAACTTATATTTAAAAAATGAAGATATAGAATGTTCAAATTTACGTTGTTGAATTAATTTTGTGATCATCCGTTTATTCAAAGACATGTTTACCAGCAACAAAATGGTGGTCACATTGATCATTTATTATAATTTTAAGTGTTTGTATTTCAGTTAATATGTTTTTAGTTTCTTATGTATTCATAGCTTGCTTTCACCGACTAATTTTACTCTTCTTCAGTGTTATCAACGAAAAAATTGAACAAACTTAAATATCTCTGAAACTATTAGAAATAGGTATAGAACATATTTAACAGAAATGAAATCCGATTAATAGACGAAGATAAGGCATTAAAAAATATAGGGTGTGCCATTAAAAAAATAAAGATATAGCATTTTCAAATTTATGTTATTGAATTAATTTTGTGATCACTCTGTATATTGAAATCCAATTTTGATAATAGATTAAAGTAATCATGTATGAATAAATTCTATACCAAAGATCATTTTTTATCTTTAAAAATAACTGAGATACGCCTACTTGAATTACAACATAAAAATGTCAGTTTTAGTTAACTTTGCAAATATCTCAAAAACTGTAAGATTTAGCTTGTAAGTATTTCTTATAAAAAAGATGTAAAATTATAAGGAGAATCGAAAATAAAATAATATATAGGGTATTCTATTTAAAATCAAAAGTTCTATATTGTACCGCTTTTATATTACACCCTGTAGAAACATACTATTTTTAGATTATGCAGCTTATATAAATAGTCAACTTTCGTATTTAAACTTATCTTCTAAGTTTGAGGAGCTATCGACCGAATACGTAGTATTGGGACACCCTGTATATGAAGGAAATATTCTGCGTAGAGAGTTCTGTCATTGACGAATAGAAGAGCCATAATTTTCAAAACAACTTTTCCTGCAACTGATTTACTTAGCTGATTCTTTTCCACAATAAAGTTTCGCACTAGAACCATTCTGCAAGAAAATGTTGAAATGCTTTACTCTATATTTCTCACGCTTGCCTGTTAAGTATTGACGAAAAGTCAATTTTTCCGTGAAAGGAATCATGCTTTCGTCAATGCACACACTTTCTTCAGGAAATTGTTATTCAAAATGTTAACCAAAAGTTGAATCATACAGCCTGTCGTCAGGAATATTTTATTTATTATCGGCGAAATGGAGCATCCTTAGTAATAATAATTATAAACGGTTTCGACGCATCAATTTCGAAATTTAGTTTTATACGGGATTTCTTACGCTATTTGTTTTTGAGGATGGCTTCATATCGAGCCCTTTCAAAAAGGAACGCAGCTAACAGAGAATTTCGTTGATTTCTGTAAAGCAAAGCATTAATACGTGATTGTGTGGGTAGGGATTCATCAGATATTCCAGTTAGATTGGTGTATCTATTCGTCTTTAACAAAATGAGGTCGATAAGTTCAGAATACACAAGCAGCTCACAAAACGCCAAATCTTCCGAAATATTAGCAGGGATTAAAAATTTTGATAGGAGATTGAAACTTATCAATTTTCATATAGCGGTGCCAGCCATCCGAATCCCTCTGGTCAAGATGCTCATCTAAAAGTGTAATACCTACGTTATATACCTAAGAAAGACACGTCCTTTTTATAAAATAAATGAATGAATTCATTATTTTTATATAACTGTTAGTAAATATGCAAATGATCATATCTGTAAAAAACTCATCTATTTTGTAAAACGGCTGCAACACATTAAATACCTTTTATAGCAGTTAACGTGTTAAGTAATGATTAAATAGTATCAATTTATGAAGGTTGATTAGGCTCGATCTCGATATGATTAAAGAGATATGTTGGAAAAAGGTTATTAGGAGAAAATATTGAAATTATCTGACAGAATGTATTTTTACTTGCAAATTTACTATTGTCTCTGTATTCGGATTGATCGGGGTTGATCTTGATAAGATTAAGGAATGTGATAAAAGAGATGATGATAAAATATTTAAAGATCTGATGGAATTTATTTCTATTCTCAAATTTACTAACGTTTTTTTTTGTGCGGATTGATCAGAGTTGATCTCACTAAAATTCATAAGAAACACATTTACGTTTTATATTCAACCAAAACGTTAAAGTTATAATTTTCTAACGCATGCCAAACAAATAAATGAGTTCCATTTAATAAAATAAAAATTAAATTCTTATTGTTTATAATTGCTGGTGTCTGAAATTCTTAGAAGTGCATCTTAAACGTAGTATGAAGGAAAATTATTACTTTTCTTTCATTTTTTACATGTTTTGCTTTAGTCTGTATATATATATATATATATATATATATATATATATATATATATATATATATATATATATATATATATATATATATATATATATATATATATATATATATATATACATATATATATAATACAGTGTACCATTTAAGTCCGCACCACATGATTTTGTTTAACTTTGACTTTAGCATAGATTTGATTATCGTATCCATTTTTGCTTAAATAAAACCAAAATGAACTATAGTACGTTGTTTACAACCGACGTCACCTGTCAAAATTAAATTTTAAGAAAAAATGGAAAAAGCGCATAAGTTGCGAATTTCGAAAAATATATTAAACGTTGTTCATTTTGTCATTTTAAACCTTTGTGTCAAATTTCAATGGCATACTATGATTTTTGATTTTTGGCAGTTTTTCACTTTTACCTATTGTTCTTGATCTTGATTTTATGTAACCTACGTAAAATCCTTATCTAATGAAAACTCAACATATCTAATCTATTTGAGCCGAAAACAAAATGTTTTTGTTATTTTTCAAAAATAATATAATTTCATCCATCATCAGAAGTCATGTTTGGTCAAAGTTCTTTAACTTTTGTTTTAACTGAAATATATTATTACGTAACTGCCATTACAGATTCGGATTAGAATGTAAAATGTGTTATTTATCATAATAAATCAAATGTATCCTTTTAGAAATACGTTTAGCTGAAGTATTAAATGAAAGAGATAAAACAGCAAATTGTTAAATTTATGTCTGTAATAAAAACATTACGTTGTAAAAAATTTTAATTTAACGCTAAGAAAACTCTTGTTTTAACATACCCCACCAAATTTGAATTGAGTTTTCTATGTAACTAAAAAGCAAAAATATTTTTGCTTCAAAACAAAAGTTAAACGAACTTTGCACCAAACATGACTCATGATGGTGGATAAATTTTTATAATTTAAAAAAATCTTGAAAGTCATTTTGTTTTTAACTTAAATAGACTTGGCATGTTGAGTTTTAGTAGATAAAGAATTTTACGTAGGTTATATCAAATCAAGATGAAAATAATTGGTAAAATGTCAAAAAACTGTCAAAATTCAAAATCATACTAGGTCGTTTAAATTCAGTACAGAAGTCTAAAAGCACAAAATTAACAACTTCTTGTAATAATTTTTCCGAAATTCGGCCAATTTATGCGTTTTTCAACTTTTTCTTAAAATGTAATTTTGACAGATGACGTCGATTGTAAAATCAACTTACTATACTTCATTTTTGGTTTTGTTTGAAGCAAAATAGGTGCGATAATCAGATCTATGCTAAATCCGAGGTTAAAAAAATTCCTATATAGTGCGGGCTTAAATAGTCACATTGTATATATATATATATATATATATATATATATATATATATATATATTTTAGACGCATAGTAGTGCAAACAATGCGCAGTATACCAAATAAATTTTCCAAGGAGGCCTGAATGAATGTGGATGTCTGAAAAAACATGTATTTTGTAACGTGCACAAAGCTAACATGTGCAAAAAGGAAAGAAAAGGAAGGAGAAAGAGGAGAAGGCCACGCGGCTAACAGCTAGAAGCATTTGGGTGCGTGGGGAACACTGAGATCAGAGAGAGGAGGAAAGAAATATGTATGTATAGACCGAAAGAGAGAATTATATGACACGAGTTTTTAAGTCAATATACAAAAAGGAGCCCTTTCCTCGAAACTCGAAATAGAAAAGGTACCTTAAAACACGTAGGAGTATTTACACGACAAGAAAAGTGGTTAACTAGGTTCCTGAAAGAAAGATTACACATACACAAGATATACATATGAAAATGGTCGACAACAAAATAGTAGTAAAACTTTTATTAAATAAACACGCTACTGTAACTCCCAAAGAAAACTAATTGTTTAAATCAATGTTTTTGAAATTGAAGTGTAATACAAAGAAAATTAATGGTTAGGTGTATTCAATATAACAATGGATAAAATAACGAAAAGCAACTGTCAAATTCAAATAAGTCAAGCTAGGCTAAATATCTGGAATTAATATTTAATTACAGTGAGAACGTGCATAAAGAAATTAATAATTTGTTGTATTCCATGTAAAGTAATAAAAGGAATTTAAACTAAATGTCTAATTTAAATATGAATAAACAAAAACATAAGGCATTTAAATGTATTGTACAGTGTACAACAATAAAACCAATAATAACATTCAGTTAATCACTAGCAGTCAACACATTACCGTCTCCAATCAGAGGCCAGTATTTAAACCTTCTAGGATTAGTAACAATATAGCAATAATACACATAAGAGGCCACGAGAATAAATGCATTTACCTGCAGATTGTCCTGTTTACAAAAAGAAATATTTAGAATTAAATCGAAGTACTGTAAGATTGACTTTGTGAAAACTCAGCAGATAACCAGATTAAATTATAAAATAAAGCATTAAAAAACAACTTTACCAATAATTATTTCAAATGGGCCTATAACACAGTTAGGAAAGGCTATACATTTAGATAAAGTATTATGGACATCACTCGCAAGCAACTTATAAGAGCAAACCTGTTCGTTTCGGTACAAGGAATGGATGTTGTGTAGTTCGGATGGATACTGTTATTCATTCGATACCTGCTGTGGAGATAAACTGTATTCTGGACAAGCAGCAACTAAAAAATGAGTTCACTTCCGCTAGGTTCACGAATAGTGCTTGATTCAAAAAATAATTGATAACCTAAGTGACCGCGTCCTATTTTTTACTTTTGTTTTATTAACCACGATCTTTTGAACGCACTTCGTAAACAAGGAATACGAGCTACCGAAACGGTACCTGATAATCGCATCAACTTGCACCCGTCAAGGAAGTGAAAAGAACTGATCGCGGATTCTTTGATTATCAATATAAGAAAAACTTACTTTTATTTGTAAGATGGAATAATAGTGCAGTAACGATCATTACAAGCTATGATTCAATCGAAACATTATCGTATGTGAAGTTGTAAAATGAGGTCGATTTGGCCATAGGGAAAAAAGTCGACTGCATAACCTTCCATACCTACATAATGTATACGTAGGTTGGAAGGTAAAAATTATAATTAAAATTATTTCATTTCTTTTGTTTTGTTTTTACAATGTTGCTTATTTTCGTAATTAACTTATTATAAAAGAGGTTGCATAAATATCCTAACAACATTTTATTAAAATTATTTCATTTAAGTTCCATTATGTAGGTTGAAGGTCGTGTGGTGTTCCACCAGATATTTTAATAATAATACGTTTAAAGAGGTTTACTTTCAAAAGCATTCACATTCGTCGACTGAATTGAAGGACATCACATCTTAAGCTATACCGAGTTTTGGAGAATAGCCGGTCGTTATAACTTTTCCTGTTATCCCGGAAGTCGCCATCAACTTCCTGATTTTAAATGGAACACCGGTATATTTTTTCATTTTTGGATTCATGATGAGTTCCATCAGGTTTCACGATACCTATTTTCAACTATGTCTTAGATATCTTGAACCTTTTTTAAATATGTATGCTTATTTTCTCATTTTGACTACAGTGACTTGAGTGAAGCCATACGGTGGTATCATTTTCTATTGGTTGGCTAGCCTGATGAGTTTTCCAAACTATGTTTGTTTACATTCATTATTTACGTGTACGAAGTAGAGAGTGCCGTATTTTTCTAGTAGACATTTTAGGGTGTTCAGTGATCAATTAGTTCTTTAAACAAAGAGATTTATCTATCCGATTATTGTATCTCTGGAAAAGGTGAATGACGTGCAATACTTGTAAATCAGAATGAAATCAAAATATCATTACTCACGTGGTTGAAACAGTATGTGTAACCCATAAATGCCCATCACGTTCCTACCAGTAAAAATCACTAGAAACGTATTTTTCTAATTGAAAATATCCCACTTAAACTTAAATTTGCAGTATAGTTTGTTGTTTTCTGGGAGTTTCCTAAAAAATGTGTACTCAAATAAGTACAAATGTTCAAAAAATTATTAATTCTAAAGTTTATTATTTTATGTGTCAATGATCATAATATGTGAATAAACTAATAATTGAACATATTTTTGAACACTCTCGTTCGTGCACAGATTCACATTACATTTTGCTATATCTATCTAGCCTTCATGTGACAATAACGACATCTGAGCTGGTTCAATTTTTGGTGCCCAATCAGATCTTCTAATATTAATACTTTATATAGCCTTATTACACGAGCGTAAATAGTGATGTGTAATACTTCTAATAACATGTAAAGGATCTACTTTATCATTTGGACACGTAACTCTGTATAATTTCCAAGCATTTACTACAGTGACGTTGATCATGTGCGTGAAGGAAACGTACCACCATTTTCTACGATGTACATCAATAACTCCAGAATCAAAATACCTACGTACATGAAATTTTTCATTCAAGCTTGTTTTCGTTTGGCATGAGGTGGTTAGACTTTGGGAGAAATCCAGCGTCGGAGAGGATTTGATCAAATATTTGTAGAACAACTGTATATTCCTAAGATATAAAAATACCTAAATATAGACCTCAAAAATATCGATTCATTATGATCTATGCATTTTTTGATATGTCGAGTAATTTAGACAAAAATTCCCAAATTAAATTTATGTGTTAGTTCAAATTTTTCATTATCTGAATAACGATTCATTTTATAAGGATGTTTTTTATAGAACACTTAATTTTACATAACTTTTCTTAATTAAGTTTTTAATAACGCAAAGTAAGTCAAAAATTAATTAAATATGAATGAAAATGGTTATACTGCATTATTAATATCTTATAGAAGCGGGCGGCTTTTGATTTTTTAGTTAAGATATGAATACACGGTCGGTGTTTATTAATTCGTGTTAAAGTTGCAGGTAGCGTTATAGTCCAGGCAAAACTGAGAAACCCTATAACAAAATTATTGCTGGGCGGTGCGCATTTCTTCTCACGAGCCATCCAAAGTTCGAAATTTGACGCTTCATTAGCTTTTATCTGGGAAAGTATCCGATAAATTTTCAAACAAAATATTCACCTTCTAAAACCTCAGATTAAGATTTTAAAAGATGCCGAATTTGAGAAAATACGCTTGGCAACTAGGCCAGTTCTGTGGTGACGTTTGTATACATCAGTGTGACAGGCATTTTTTGGACCCATTGCGTCGTTTGATTTCATATTTCACTGATGATCATGTACTCATTCAACGAGTACGCAGATATGTACATCGTGTACGGGCTCTGTGAAGGAAGTCTGTGGCACACAATATGTTCAATAATGAGAAATGTGTTGTGTACTTTTTGTATTGTTTTGATCAATATGCCTCTGACACCTTGTGTCACGTATCATGTGGTGAATTTGTTTAAATGTAGCTTCAAAGTTGCTATTTAACGGCACATCGCCTATCATTACAACACTATATATATATATATATATATATATATATATATATATATATATATATATATATATATATATATATATATATATATATATATATAATATTATCTTAATATCTATCTGACGAAGTTTGAAACGTCATTCTGACAGATTGTATTTTTGTTTTACAATGTTGCCTGTATTAAAATGAGGGTATTTTACCCTAAAAAATTATAATTCAAATTATTTCATTTCTTTTAATTTTTTATTTAACATTTAGATGTGTCTGTCAGACATGAAGTTTTAAACGTCTCTTTGACATGGATTGATGTGATTTTAAATATTGCATATTTTCGTAATTAACCTATTATAAAACAGGTTGCATAATTATCCTAAAAAATGTTATTCAAATTATTTCATTTCTTTTTATTCCCATTTTGTAGGTTGGAAGGTCGTGTGACATTTTAGGATAACTATGCAACCTCTTTTTATACGTTCATAACGAAAACAAGACAACATTATAGAAACAAAACCAATAAAGTATGTCAGAATGACGTTTAAAACTTCATTCAGATGGAGATTAATAGACCTAGATGCACGTTAATTTAAAATGTAATTTTTCTTTAAAAATATGTCTACACATTTTCTTATAACATTAATCGTTATTCAGATGTTGAGTTCTACCTTAGGTTTTTTGCCGCTAAATTACGTCGTATCACAGAATTGCATAAAACATAATTAATCTATGTGTTTAAGGTCTATATCTAGGTATTTTTATATCTTTCATATATGCAGCCGTTTTAGAAATATTTGATAAAAACCAAAAACAGCTGCTAATAAACTTCCCCTCGCCATCGCTGTATTTCTGCCAAAATCTAATCAGCTCCAAGCGAAATGAAACTAAGCTTAAATACAAAATTTTAAGTACGCAGGTGTTTTCGTTCGGGAGTTATCGTGAATACTATCATACACCCACACAGACACTGTAGCGTCTCCCAGGTACCCTATCTTGAAAAGTGTAATTTGAACTGCTTTGCAACAATGCAAACTCAAGAACAAAACAATCGCTAAGTGTTTTATCTTGAGCTTACTGACAATAATGTTACTATTATTCAAATTAATTGCTTGCCTTACATTGGCTTTCCTGGAAATAATTAAAATATTAGAATTTATTTAAAAGACTGATATTTAATTACTCACAAACCTCAAATCGGATCAAAGCAATTGGTCGTCTAGTGGCAGATACATCATGCTATTTGAATTAGATAGACTGGGTGAGGTTAAGTGTTGCACCAAGTGGGGCAGGTAAACAATGAAACTATTCAAACTAAAATTAACAAGCTTTGCGTAATGATAGTTCAACCTGTTAATATACTATTGTGAGAAAGAATCACCAATAAAACCCACTTTATTCATAAATAGATAATAATTGCATAAGTACATTAATAAATCAAATAGCACAAGCAAAACAATGAAAGGGTTGAATATATAACAAAACACCGTTAAATCAGGTTAAAGTGTGTACAAAATTATAACATTGCCAGAAAAATAAGTAGAGCAGTTTAGCTATACTTGTGTCATAAATAAATACAAATAAATATCGTAATACGAAACATGTGACCCTCTAAAACCAATCATGCCGATCTTTAAGTAAATAAGCAAATAAAACAATAAGGCAATACGGTACTTATAAAATACAACAACAGTAAAATTACAGGCAAGGACAAAAGAAAATAGACAAGGAGTTTACACGTACGCCATTGTTTAGTGACTACTAAAGCACAAAATACATACGTACAGTTACAATAAATTACATATAAAGAGAAATCTATTCCCAGGCATACAATTCTACTTAAACAAACTGACACAAAAAAAACTTATTGAAACAAAGCCTTACAAGGGTAAGTTGTAAATAGATCATCACGACCGATTATTTCCTGCGAGCTTTCATTAATATAAAAATACCTACTTACACTTGAATGAATTCCCTTTAGTTAGACACTTTACCACAAACACGACGAGTTAAGCTACGCGGTTTAAAACCCAGCGCTGCCGCGATTAATTATAGACTCGTTTTTGGAAAAATTTACATTAAAGCATACACTAAAAGAAAAAAACCAATTACCGTTTTAGAGTTTTGCTAAAAGGTACACGACAAAATACTTACAGATCGAACAGCGTACAAAGGGAGTTCCTAATTAAAACAACAAAAGCAATCCGGCTTAATCAAAATTTCCACAGCAACTACCTTGCCCTCCGACTTCGAACTAACCATATTTACCTCCGAAAATCAACCCCCGTTATTGCAAGTAATAATAAAGAAAATAAACAAGAAATTATTTCGTGGGAACATTTTTCGCATTCATAACAGAACAAAATCTTAATTTTAAAAATATGAATTCGTCCGTAACAAACCCCACATCTAATTTCAAATTTCCTAGTACCATACAAAGACGTCTTTGATTGCAGTGTGTGCCGACGTAATTAATTATTAAACTAGTGACATTTTTACATCAACAATGTGCTCAGTAGAATTTCCAATGATTTGTTACACCCCTTCAGTAAAGCAGTTTTTAAGCGTTCACCTGCTAGTTAAACCGCAACATGTATTTTTCATCCCTTAGCCAAATGTATTTTTCATCCCTTAGCCAAATGTCAGTTACACACATTCCCACATTTTTAAAATAAATTATTCCGAAAACATTAGAAATTACGACGTATTACCAATATATTAAAAATTCACTAATTATCTTTTCTATCGCGGTAACAATGGCGGTTTGACAAACGTTTATTACAACAATAGAATTTTTGCGGTCCGCTACCTACAACCCGCACACACACAGACATTCAGACATTATGGCCGATCTTGGCGAAACTTTGCCAAACGTAGTTAAATTAGCTAATAAGTCGATTTAGCGATAGTGAAAAAAAAGTCGATTGCATAACCTTCTATACCTACATATGTAGATTGAAAGGTAAAAACAACTTGAATTCGATTGTGTAGATACGGTTAAATATTTAATATAAGCTAGCACTTGTTAAACAAACTGAAAATGTAGAAACTAATCAGTACTTTTTGTATTAGGATGCTGCAACAATCACTTTATTTACGTAGAATAGAAACTTCATATGTGGTCGAAAGTGTGCAAGTGATAAAGCAAAAATACGATTAGAAAACTCATTGCTCTCCTTGAAACTTCTAAACTCTATTGAAATCAGTTTTGAACGAGTAACCAATAAAAGTGAAATTTTTCAAATAAATAACTGCAGCGTTTTGCATTAATTCAGTTTAAACAATTTGTCGTGTTCAAACTTAGAAATTTATTATACAAACAAAAAACTGAATTTTATATTCTGCGTCGTAAAATATAAAATCACTTTATGGTAGAAATAAAAATAAGATTTAAATGCAGTTTAAAATCTTGAGATTGTGTGTTTTGCATTAAAAAATGAAGATACGTTTGAAAAAGACAAGTCAAACATATTGTTTTCTCGTAAAAAGTGAAATATAGTAGGCTGTACCGTAACTACGCGTTCTCAGAGGGAAAATATCTTGGTAATAAATACTGATGTATGTGAAGGGTGGTATGTTAGTCGAGCCAAGAGCGTCTTGGTGTAGCACAGATGTGCGAGCCGCGAATAGGAATGAGCCAATTCAAATAATGGAGCCAAGTGTTGTCCATAAGCTGAACATGGAAAGGGATTTATAACAGACGTAGCAACTCTGATCGATGTGTTTACGTATGTCAGTGTACTAATCCTCGCCCTAGAAACTGTAGGAAACTAGAGTAAATTATTGTCTGCCGTTTGATCTCAAATTAAGGCAAAGCACAATGTTTAGACCGCGTACTTTTCTTCGGTTAACGAAAAAGCCAATAGCCAAAGTTACAAACTACAGCTGCAGTTACGATCAACTAAAAGGATCAGTATTGATTTTCCACGACTTTGCTCTTATGCCCTACAATAAAATATCCATTCTCATTCTCAGGACCTATTACGTCCGATTTCTTTATATAAGACTACCCTACTTATAACCAATCTTAAAAGCAAAATTTATAGTCAATAACTGATGATGCAATGCCGACCAGTTAACTTAATTTTAACAATTTATGAACATATAAATTTTAAACCTTTTTGGTTTTGCTATTCAGTCGAAGTAAAATATCAAACATGCAAACATCTACAGAGGTGACGTTTGATTTCAAAACAACTGCGTTAAACAGTTATACAGCGTACACAGCATGTGGTTCAATTTTCAACATTAACCATTTTGTAATAAAAAATTTATGATAATTTGTAATTCGTTTCATATTTTAACAAGTATTTTATTATTTAAAGTTTCCGTATAAAGCAATAGAATTGATTGGAGATAATTACAATATAAAAGATTATCTTTTACTAATCCACATCAACTTTTTTAAATGTTAATTAATGTTTCACGCACCTTTGTTAAAATCTTGTAAAGTACCAAATTGTGTATAAAAAGTAATCTTAAGTTTCCTTGCATTTAACAAAACTTATTAACCTACTCTCTTCCTTTTTGTTTTAATTCACTCATTCATTGTTCAATGTAAACCATTTTTTCTAACTCTGTTCATACTCTCCGATTCAAGCTTAATATTAACTCAACGGATTGTTCTTAACCGCCGTAATTCCACTCAATGTTGATTATTAATCGTTAGTATAATCTTCATGATTAAAGGTATTACTGGTGCGTATACTAACTCATCGACAATCAGATTGTCAGGACACTATTACTAAACAAAATAAACAGATACACAGCGTTCTCAATAACGTGGATGCGCTATGAAATTTTTTAAGTAAAAAAATATTCAACTGAATGACAGATTGTTATGCATATACATGTAATGAAACGGCAAATCTATGCCGACATGTTAAGAGACAAATTGTAATGTAACTTCTTAATGTTCGTTGAAAGGAAACTGCTTAATTATGTACTAGCTCCTATATGGATGGTTGTAATGTAATTATAATTTGCACTTAATATGAACTGTTTAAAATATAATAAACAACAAAGTAAATAACACTCATTTTACTTCTAGCATGCTCAAAACTCATTTCCAATATCAGTTATTGACACAATTATATGCAATTTCTAATATAAATTAACCCTGCCCAATTCTGGTAAGCTGCCTTTAATTTAAACTGTGAATCGAGCTGTCTCAATATCACTTTGTGTAAACCACTTTAAATATAATTCCAAACGTCAACTCTATTAAAAGTTATTATTTAAAACGCTTATTGAAGATTCAATGCATCGATGAAAGGTTAGCTGCAAGTGAAATCATAATATTCTGAGCTTAAATTTACCTGTTAATATGTGAAAATTTCGATTTAGTTAATTTAACCAAATTAATCTCTGATCGTCGGTCATAAACATGAATTTATGTTCGAACCATTTATGAACTGAATTAATAATATTCAACTAGTGTTCTAAAAGCTGCCTCCACTTAAAGAACAGTGACAAATTTCAATGTTAAGGTATACCTTTTGGTTACTTAAAATCAAATAATTGAGGTATAATAATTTTTATTAATTTCTTGTAAATTAACTGTCAAAAATATAGAATATCTTCGTCACACTTAATTTAAATATAAGTGGAATACCCTATTATGTATTAAGTTAGTCCATGTGTCTCTTTCTAGGTGGTGTTATCTATTTTGGTTTATAATAAATAGAATAAATGAACACCAAGGTAAAATTTGATTACACAAGTACATATTAAACTCTAAGTACAATTGCATTTATTACATAATCTCATAGACATATACGATGGATTTTCTTATATATATATATATATATACAGGGTGATTGGTCGAAACCATTCATTAGAAGTATTAGGAGTTCCAGCCATGGCCGATTTCTGAAAGTTTGTATTTGGACTAAGTGATTCATATTCTATTTAAGGAAAATATTTTCATGATGACTACACTTCCGATTATACCGGAAGTAGCCATAAACTTTGTTATTTTAAATGGAATCGTACCCTTTTTATGGCATATTCGAATTGTACTCGCCATTTAAGTAGAAATTTTATCAATGTTCCCTATACTTAAATTTAATAGTTTTTGAGATTTAAATTTTTTTTCGAAAACTATTGGTTGAACACTATGACATTTGACAATGCCTACTGGCGCCATTTTTAGTACGAAGCAAGTAATATTGACGTTATGCATAGGGGTATCCTTAAGCTTTACGCTGATGCTTCCGGTACTGCCGAATTATCTAGGGTGTTCCAAATTTTACTTCCATCTTTTGAAAATAAAAACCATAAAAACTTAACTTTTTCAAATACAATGCCCAATATTTTCTTCCTTTAACGGTTGCAGAATAAAATTCTGCATTGATTTGTGTTAGCATTCCCTATACCTATCTTCGATAGTTTTTCTCATATTGAGGTATTTGTTCATTTCTTCTGAAATTCAAAACGATTTACCTGATTTTTCCATGGACAGCCATGGAAACCACAGCTAAGTTTGTTGTTAGTAACTGTCAATACCTTTTGTTGTGTTTCTGTGTTCGGTTTATCAAAATGGAAAATGGGAAGTATTCAAACAGGGATATTTTGAACTTATTTTATATTCATGGGGAATGTGATAAGATTATTAGCAGAACTTGCGGTTTGTTTAATGACCGATATCCTCATTTAACACCAATGAACAAGCACAAATTTAAGCGAATAGAGTCAAACTTTTTACGGTATGGAACAGAAAGCTGCCAGAACACGATCAAAGCCTATTACTGGCGAAGAAGCTAATGAAGTTAATGTCCCAGCATATTGTAATAAACTAATAACTATCCCCACGGCTCGATACGATCTGCTGCAGAAGATTTGGGCCTGTCTTACTATTCCATACAATACATCTTAAAGAAGTATAAAATGCATGATTATTCGTTTACCTTGGTTCAAGCACTTCATCCAGGCGATAATTTCAAGCGAGTGGAATTTTGTGAGCAAGTGTTAATCAGAATTCAGGAAGACCCGCTGTTTTTACGAAAAATAATTTGGACGGACGAAGCAAAATTTACCAGAAGGAATTCTTAATCGACGTAATTGGCACTATTGGGTGTCGGAAAACCCACATTTCAAGCGAGAATCAAATTTTCAAAACAAATTTAGTTTTAACGTGTTTTGTCTTGT
Source organism: Vesta saturnalis (assembly GCA_036346205.1). Lineage (NCBI taxonomy): Eukaryota > Metazoa > Arthropoda > Insecta > Coleoptera > Lampyridae > Vesta > Vesta saturnalis. Next base: position 41,748 of record JARFJB010002318.1, on the reverse strand, counting down.
AATGAATGGTCGTGTCTCTTTTCAAATTTATGATGAAAATTTGACAAGTATAAAATATTTGGAGATTCTGAGAACGGATGTCTCTGAATTTTAGAAAATCTGCCTCTTAATATTTTACAATACTGCTGGTATCAAATGGACGGAGCTCCTGCACATTCTACGCGTGACGTTGATCAAGAGCTCACCACTATGTTTGGTGATCAGTGGATCGGTCGAAACGGACCATGGCGGTGGCCTCCCCGATCTCCCGATCTAACTCCACTCGACTTCTACATATGGGGCGAAGTCAAGAATCAAGTATACGCCACTCCAGTCCACGAGAAGACCTAGGCTTAAGAGTAACGACGGCATTTCGCCAGTTAAATCGTCATCACGTCAAAAAGCTTGTACGAAAGAAGTTCAGTCAAGACCTTTAGGTTGTCTTCAACAAAATGGAGGCTACATAGAACATTTATAAAATTTTGAATTGTTTTTCTTACTTTCAATAATATAAATAGTAATTATTTGCATATTACTTTTATTCTCATCTTATTTCTTGACGAAATTTAACAGTTCTGTTTGCTTTGATAAACTACATTAATGTAATTGCTTTCTGCATCTGTAGTAGGCTTCAGCCGTGGAGAAATTGAATTAATTTTTCTAAATTTCGGACAAGATTTTAGAAATACCTGAATAACTGAAAAACTGTTGAAGATAGGTATAGGAATGCTAATACAAATCAATGCAGAATTTTATTCTGCATCCGTTAAAGGAAGAAAATATTGGGCATTGTATTTGAAAAGTTAAATTTTATGGTTTTTATTTTCAAAAGATGGAAGTCACATTTTGAACACCCTGTAGATAATTCGGCAGTACCGGAAGTATCAGCGTGAAGCTTAAGGATACCCCAAGCATAACGTCAATATTACTTGCTTCGTACTAAAAATGGCGCCAGTAGGCATTGTCAAATGTCATAGTGTTAAACCACAAAAATTTTTTTAACCAAAAAAATTTTTTGGTTTTAAAAGGGAAATTAAATTTTTTAAACCAAACTTAAATTTACCCCTTTATTTGAGTTTCGAAAATTTTTAAAGGGGGTTTAATTTTAAATTTTTTTTTTTTTTTTAAAAAACCCCAAATTCCCATTTAAAAATTTTTTAATCATTTTCGAAAGGTGAATTGAAAAATTTTCAATTTACATTGCCCAAGATCCCCCGGGGTTTGATTTAAAAGGTTTTTTTTAAAATGGGTTTTAAAAACAAAAATTTTACTTTTGTCTTTTTTAAAAATTTTAAAAAAAATTTTTGGGATTTTGTGAAATTTAAATTAAAAAAAACCCCAACCCAAAAAGAATTTGAGGGTTTAAAAAAAAGGGGTTTTGGAGGAAAATAAATTTTAAAATTTAAAGAAAATTTAAATCTTTTTGGGGAAAAACTTAAATTTTGGGGGGAAAAAATTTTTTAAAATTTTTAAATACCCTTTTTTTAAATTAAAAAATTGAAGTGAATAAAAAATTTTTTAAACTTTAAATTTTCTAAACCCATTTAAAATTTGGCAGAAATTTTTACCCGGAAAAAGGGACCAAAAGGGTTTTTTTTAAAAATTTTCAAAAACGGTTTTGAACAACCCCGGGGAAATTTTTAAAATTTAAAGAAATAAAATTTTAAAAACAATTTAATTTTAAAATTCAATTCCCTTTTTTAATTTTAAATTTTGAAAAAGGGAAATTTATTTAAATAAAAGGGTTTTGAAAATTTTTTAAAAAAAATAAAATTTTAAAATTGTTTATTAAAAAAAAATTTTCCAAGGGTTTTTTTTGAAAAAATTTTTTTTAATTTTCAAAAAAAAACAAAATTTTTAAAAAAGGAAAAAATTTAATTTTTGAATTTTTTCTTTTCGTATTTGAAAAAATTTTATAAAATTAAAATTTGGGACCCTTTATTTCTTTTTTTTAAAATTTTTTGTTAATTTTTTAAAAAATTTTAAAATTTTAAAATTTAAATTTCGTTTAAAAATTTTAAAACAAAAATTTAATTTTGGCCAAATTTTCCAAATTTAAAATTTTTTTTAAAAATGGGGAAAAATTTTAAAATCAAACAAATATTTTTTTTTAAAAATTTTAAAATGTTAAATTTAAGCCGCTAAAGGTAAAAAAAAAACTTTTTTGGGGTTTTAAAAATCGGGTGATTTCCAATTTAAAAAAACCCAAATTTTCCCGGTTTTTTGTTTTTAAAAGAAATTTCCCAAAAAATGGGGAATTTCCCTTTTAGGTTAAAATTTTTCCCAAATTTTAAAAATTTTCCCAAAGGGCGAAAGGAAAACTTACCAATTTTTTGGATTTAAATTTAAAAAATTTTTTTTTTTTTTTCAAATGAAAATTTCCTGAAGGGTTTTCCTTTAATTTAAATTTTAAAATTTAAATTTTTTAAAAAAATTACAAAAATTTTAAATTTATTTTTTGAAATTTTAAAATTTTAACTAAAAATTTTTTTAAAAATTTGTAAAAAAAACGAAATCAAAAAAAATTTTTTTAAAAAACCCCCAAAATTTCTCCCGGGGATTGCCTTTTTGTTTAATTAAAAGAAAAAGATTTTGAAAGGCCCGAAAAACGGCCTTTCACCCAAAGGGTTAAAAAAAATTTTAATTTTTGGAAATTTCCGTTGCAAAGAGGCCAAAAATATTTTTATTTAAAAGGCGAAAAAGGGGCCTTTTTTAAAATTAAAATCCATTTATTGGTTTGATTTTTAAACCGATAAAATTTTTTTATTTCCAAAAAAAAAAATTTAATTCAAATTTGAAATTTTTAAATGGTTAAAAATTTTAAAATTAAAAAGGAAAAAAACCCAAACGGGTTTTTAAACAAAATTATTTCTCAGGAAAAAAATTTTAAAAAAAGGGTTTAAATAAAAAAATTTTGAAAAGAAAATTTAAGAAATGGATTTTAAAAAATTATCCTTAAAAGTAATTAAAAATTTAAAATTTAAACCCTTTTTTTAAAGAAAAGAATTTTAAAAAAAAAAAACCCTTTTCCTTTTTTTAAAAAATGTATAATTTTTTTTAATTTAAAAAAAATAGGGCCGAAAAGGGTAACCCAAACTTTTTTTTTTGACAAAATTTTTTTTTTTTTTAAAAAATTTTAAAAAATAAAAATAAATTTAAAAAAGGGGCCCAAATTTTAAAATTCCATTTGGTCCAATAATTTTTAACCAAAACCAATTTATATAAGGGGTTTTTAAAAAATTTTTTTCAAAAAAAAATTTTTAAAAAAAATTGGGAAATGAAACCCAAAAAATTTTTCGTATTAATATTTTAAAAGGGACCAAAAATTTAAAAAAAATTTTTTTTTTTAAATAACTTTAAATTTAAATTTAAAATTTAAAATTTAAAACCCTTTTTCTATTAAAATTTTTTGTAAAAAACCCTTTTTAAAGTTTAAACAAATAATTTTAAATTTAAATTTAAAATTAGATTTTGGGAAAATTTTCCCGGGGAAAAATTAAAAAAATTTTTTTCCAAAAGGGGCCCAATTTTAAATTTTTTAAAAAATTTGTAAAAATTTTTAAATTTAAAAAGTTTTTTTAAATTTTTTTACTTTTATTTTTAAAAAAAAAAGAACCCTTTTAAGAAATTTTTTTTAAAATTTATTCCCTTTTAAAAAGTTCCCTTGTTAGCAAAATTTATTTTAATGGAAAAAAAATTTTGGTTTAATTTTTAAAAAAAAACTAAAATAAAAATTTAAAAAATTTATAACCAAAAAATTTTTTAAATTTTAAATTTAGGGAAATTTCCCTTTTTTTAAAAATTTATTTTTCCATTTCCTTTTTTTAATTTTTAAACCTCCTTCTTAAAACGGATTTTTTTCCCAATAAATTCCCGGGAACCCCAAACCTTGAAATTTTTAAAAATTTTTCTTGTTTAAAAATTTTGGTTTAATTTTAAATTTCCTTTGGAATTTTTTAAAAAATTTTTTTTTGGAAAAGGGAAAAGGGGTTTTAAAAAAAAAAATTTTTAAAAGTTAAAAAAGTTTAAAATTTAATTTTAAATTTAATTAAATTTTTTTTTTTTTTTTAACAAAACAAAATTTTTTTGCCCAAAAATTTAATTTTTTTAAAATTAAAACCAAAAATGGACCTTTTTTTAAAAATCATTTAAAGGGTTTCCACTTTAAAAAAAAATTTTTTAAAAATTTAAAATTTTTGGGCAAAAAAATTGTAAGGAAAGGGTTTTTAAATTTCCCTAAAGTTTTTTTAATTTTTAAAAAAGGGGGTTCAAAAAAAATAAAGCAAAATTAAATTGAAAAATTTGGAAATTTTTCCCTTTAAAAAAAAAAAATTTAATTATTTTAAAATTATATTTTTAAAAATTTCCCCTTTTTAAAAAATTTTTTGGGTTTTTTTGGGCATTGTTTTTAAGAAATAAAAAAAAATTTTTAATTTTTTTTGAAAAGGTTAAGATTACTAAATTTTCCTAAAAAAAAAATTTTTTTTTTAAAAAAAAAAGGGCTTTCAAATACAAAAAATTGGGTTATTTAAAAAATTAATAAATGGGAAAAAAATGTTGGTTGCCTTTAAATCGAATTAAATTTTAAAAAAATTTTTGAATTTAAAATAATTTGGAAGAAACAAATAAAACCCTGAATTTTTTTAATGAAAAAATTTAGAAATTAACTATAAAAAAAAGGCCAATTTTTGAATTTAAAATTTTTTAAGGTTTTCTTGATTTAAAAGGTCAACTGGTTTTTATTCAAATTTTATTTTTTTAAAAATAAACAATAAATAAAATTTTAAATTTTACAAAAATTTTATTGTAAAAAAACAACAAAAGACAATTTATAAAAAAAACTAAAAATAATATAACCCAATAAAAAATTGACATTTAATTTTGGGTTTAAAGGAAAAAAAAATTTAATTTCCCAAAAATTTTAAAAAATACCTTTTCCGAATATTCCTTTATCAACAAAAAATTTTTTTTTGAAATTTTCAATCTTTAAAGTTGTTTCTGTTTAAATTGTTCTTTGGTTTTTTTAATTTAAACTTTTCATTTATTTTAAACGGTTTTTGATTGAAAATCTATTGTTATTTTCCCCTTTACTGATAAAATATTTTTAAAAATAAATACCTTTGAAGTTAATGTTGGGTTTGTAAAGGAAAGATAAAAAGTTTCCCTTATTTGTTTTTGTACAAAATCCCTAAATTAAATTTATAAAATACTAATTTTTTTTTGGAATTTTAAATTATAAATTAATTTTTATTAAATTTAATTTTTTAATTAATTTCAAAATTTACTTAAAGGTTGGGTAAATTAAACCAAAAACAACCATTTTTAAAAAAAATCCCTCCTATTTTTATTTTTTAACAAATATTTTTTGCGGGGAAAATTTTATAAAAAGGGTTCCAAAAAAATTACCTTTAAAAAATTTTTTTTCAAATTTAAAATTTTTTATTATTTTATTTTTAAATTTAAAAATTGATACTATTAATCCATTTTGGGAAATCGTTCAAAATTTTTGGCATAAACGAAAAAAATTTTTATAATTTTATTTGCAAAGATTCGTAAATTAAAAAAAAAATTTATTTCCCAAAATTTGAAATTGGTTTTTGCAAAAACTTAAAAAGTTCAAATGTAAAAAATTTGAGAAATGATTAACCTTTTTTAGAAAAATTTTAGAAATTTTTTAAATTTTTTTTAAAGAATCGACAAATAAAATAAAAAATTTTTTAATTTAAAAAATTTTAAAAAATTTACAAAAAATTTTTTAAAAATAAAATATTAATAACTTTTATAAAAAAAACGGTTTATAAATTTCTTTAAATAAAAAATTTAAAACCAATTTTAAATAAAAAAATTTTATTATTTATCAAAAACCAATTTTGTTTTTCAAATAAACCCTTTTAAAATCATTTATTTCTATTATTTTTGGTTTATTCAATAAAATTTTTACCTTTCTTTACGTTTAAACTAAATTAATTTTGATTTTTTTAAAAATTTTAAAAAACTGAAATTTAAAATTTCTGGTTTTATAAAGATTTCTTTTTTGTTTAAGTAAAATTTCTTATTTTTTATAATTTTAATTGCCTCATTTTAAGGGTTTTTTTAATATGTCTCGAAAAAAAAGAATTGAAATTTTAAAAGGAAACCCTTTGTTTTATTTCAATTTTTTAAAGGGTTTTTAAACATTTTAAATTTTTAAATTTTTAATTTAAATAATTTATTTATGGTTTTTTTTATTTATTTTTTTGAATTTAAAAAATCAAATTTTTCATAAAAATTTTTATTTTATTTTAAAAATTTTTTAAATTCAAAATATAATTCAAATTTAATTTTAAAAAGTTTAAATTTTTATAATTTTAAAAAAATTTTTTAAATTAATAATTTTTTTAAATTTATGCTTTAAAAAAAATGATCCAAAATTTGAAACTTAAAATTTGTTTGGGAAGGGAAATTTCTTTTATAATTTGAAAAAAGATTTAAAATTTAAAAATTTTTTAAATTTTTTTTTTTCATGGTTTTTCAAAAATTTTGAATGAAAATGGAGGGTAAAACCATGAAAATAATACAATTTCCAAAAGAATAAAAAATTTTATTTTTTTTTAGAAAAACTTTTTGGAACCTTTAAAAATTTTTTTAAATTAAAATCATAAATTTTTGAAAAAATTTCCCTTTTGAAAAATTCCAATTTTAAAAGAATTGTTTTAAAATTTATTTAAATTTAAAAATATTTGGGCTTTATGGAAACCGAAAGGTAACCTGAAAATTTAAAGGATAAAAATTTTGACAAAGTAAAATATTTTAAGATGGGCCGTTTACAAAAAGGAATTTTTTTCAAAGGAACACCCAAAAATATTATTTTTCGCAAAACTTACTTTTCCCCAAAGTTTCAAAAAATTTCATTTTTTAAAAAATGATTTTATAAAGTGAAATCTTGAATTTTATAAAGCAAAGAAAGGAGTTATGTACCATGAGGTCTTCACCCCCATAATTTGTCATAAGGGCTTTAAAATGAATCTTTGCTATGGGGGGTAAATTTTAAATGGAACCCCTTTTTTCCTTTTGGCTCTACACCAATTTTGGCAATCAATAATTTTTTGTGGGGTTTATTAATTATTTTTACTTTAACCATTTTAACAACAATTTATTTTCGATTTAGTTTTTAAAGTTAAATCAGAATTAAATTGAAGTACCTTGAAAATTCTTTGAAGAGGAAACATTTTTATTTTTAATAGGGTTTGGAAAATTGTCCAATTTTGAAATAAACTTTGTTTTTTGAATTTTACTAATTTAAATGAAAAATTCAAGTTGGTTACGTAATAAACTTAATTTATTTTAAGGAGTTTCAATGAATTGGTGAAAGGAGTATTTTAAAATATAAATTCCAAAATTTGTATAAATCCTTAAAACTGATTGAAGGAACCTTTCGAAAACCCGGAAATCCTGGTAATTAAAATAAAGTTTTGGGAAAGGAAAAACCCACGTCAATTTTCCTATTTAAACAGGTCCCTTAAAAACGTTCCAAATTTGAAAGAGATATTTGTTGTAATTCTTTAATGGATTGTAAGCTCAAAATGTTTTTAAATATAACAGATGGGCCAATTTAAAAAATGGAATTTTCAACCCCTCTTATTGGGGAAAAATTCTGCCCCAAATTTTAAGAAAGAGGCAATTTAAAATGGTTTTAAAAAAATTCAAATATTTTAAATAATCCAAAAGAATGATGGTATAAAGGATTGTACCCCATAATTTGTTAAAAGTTTAATGAAATCTTAAATGATATTTAATAAGGTTTTGTTCCTTAAAAAATCAAAAGTTATTTTGTTTTATTAAAAAACCCAACCCAGAACAACTAAAATATAAAAGGGTTAGAACTTTTAAATGTTTAACTCCAATTTAGGCGTCCTGTCTTTTGAAAATTCATGTTTTTAAATGATAATTGTTAAAATTTTAAATACATAAATTGAAAACTTTAATTCAAAATTACATTCGTTCGCTTAATAAAAAATTTAAAGAAGTTTCAATTTGAAAGATTTTAAAATTACATTTATTTTGTTTGAAGGTAAAACTTTAAATTTAAAATTTTAATAAAAACCACTATTTTTTTAAACTTTTCAAAATTGAAATCGAAAACATTATCTATTAAAGAATTAAATTAGGGCTCAAAAAAAATATCAATGCTATTTGAAAAATTACCACTTTTTATGTGGTTCTGCAAAATTCCAAATAAAATGCTTTGTAAAAAAATGAAATTAATTTTTCCTTAAACGTAATAATGGGTTGTGTCAAATTGTTGCTTAAAATCATAATTTTAACAGGGTGTTATTTAAAAATCAAATACCTTTTATAGGAAAAGCAAAATTTATTTTATGTGTTTTAATATTGTATTAAATTTTTATATTTTCGGGAATTTAAAATTTTGTATTTTAAAAAGGTTCAATTAGAAATTTTTGGAATTCACTGCACTTATTAATCGTAAATGAGTGAAAATTTTAATGATCTAAATTCACAAATTTTAATTTTGTTTGAGGAAATTATTAATTTTAAAAAAATTTTTTCAGATAGACTTGAACGAAAACATTTAAATTTTAAGAAAATTGGGATCAAAAAAATTAACTAGGGTTATGTAAAAAACATTTGTTTCTGAAATTCAAATAAGTTCATGCGGGTTTCAATTAAACTTACGAGACTTCTTCCATAAACTAAACTCCTTGCTGTTATCAACAAAATTTTTAAAAAACAAGTAAAAATAGGAAGCATTTTTTTTATTTTTTTCTAAGATTTCAAATTTTCCATTTTTTTTATTTTAACAAAGATTTTTTTTCAATTGCACCATTTTAACCTTAAATAAAATAAATTTTATGCTTAATCCTTAACAAAATTATTTAATCCAAGGGAAAATTCATAAAAAAACACTCCCCACCATTTGCGAAAATTAAATTTTATCGAACAATTTATCTAAATTTTAACTTTAATATTAAAAAATTTTTCATTCTCAACTACTATCCTTTCAAATCCATAATTTAAAACTGTTATCGTTAACAAAATCACCCATTTTTTTAAAAATTTAAAACAAAATTCATTCCTTTTAAATTTTTAGTACCAAATTTTCAATTTTTTTTTAATTACAAAAAAGTTTATTCTTTGGTTAAAAAATGAAACCTAAAACTAAATTAAATTTTTTAATAAATTGTTTAATACAAAACCCATAAAAACATAATTTTTGTTGAAATTTTTTTACAAATAATTAAATTTACTAATTAAAAAATTTAATTAAATAAATAATTACAATTTAATTCCATAAAAAATGTTGTTCTTTATTTCAACCCATTTTATTAAATTTAAAATTTCTTTCACATTCAAATTGGTTTAACCTACTTTTCAATTTGATGTTTAATTTATATTAAATTTTTTTTGGGGTTTTAAATTTGAAACCTTACCCTTTAAAAATTTTTTTTTAAAATAATTTTTTTTTTTTTTTAAAAAATTTTATCTTACCTATTTTAAAACTATTTTTTTGTTTAAAATTTTTTCAAAAATTTAAAATTTATTTTAAAACCTTTAATTAAATTTTAAAAAATTTGTTTTTTAATTTTTTTTTAATTTTTTGTTTATAAAAAAACTTGGAAAAATTTTTTCAATCCTTTTTTTATCTTTTTTCTCTTAAAACAAAAACCCCAAAAATTTACTTTGTTCACTTGACCTTTTCTTTAGTTTTTAATTTTGGTCATTTTTTCCACTTTTTCCCCTTTTTTTTCTTACCCTTTTTTTGTCAAAAATTTTGTTTGTTTTGGGGGGGGGTTTTTTTCCCCCCCCCCCCCAATTGTAATTATTTAAAAATTTTAAATTATTTTTAAAAAAAATTTTTGCTTTCAATTTTTTGGTACCTTAAATTAACCGTTTTTTAAAAATTCAACTAAATTTAACTTCCTTTAAAAAAACGCAACCGTTTTTTAAATTTTACTTTGTCCTTTTGAAATTGAAAAAAAATTACCCTAAATTTTTTTGTTCCGTAAACCATAAAAAACCCTTTTTTTTTCCAATTATTTTCAAAATTTTAAGTTTAAATGGCAAAATTTTTGTTTTAAAAAAAAAACCTTAAAGTAATTATTAAAAACCCAAATTCCTTAAACAAATTAATTAATTTTCAATTTAAATCCAATTTGGATCAACAATCTGATTTAAATTTTGTTTTTTGAAAAAATTTTTCAAAAACATTTAAAATTCAAAATTAAAAAGGGAATAAAAAATTTGCCCGAAAATTTTAAAACATTTAAAAAATTCCTGTTTACCGGAAACCTTAATTTCGGGTTACCCTTTTAAATTATTTTAATTCATTTGTTTTAAAAAAGGCCTTTCTTAAAAATCCTTTTTAACTTTGGAAATCCTTTTCAAAGCCAAAAATAAAAAATTGTTCAAAAAAAAACTTGTCATCAAAACCATTTTTTTTGATTGTAAACTAAAACCCTTGAAAAAACAAAACTGTATTACTTAATAAATTAAAACTTTGAATATTTGTTCTAAATTATTACTTATCTCGTTGCAAATTCGTGGTTTGGTTTCTTGTTCCGTGTTTTCGTTTGTTGCTTGCGATTACCTTAAATGTTTGGCTTGGGCGTCTTATGTCTGTTTTTGTTGCATGGCGTTTCTTGGCAATTTTGTTTGTTTGGTGTTCTTCCCTCTTTGTGGCTTCGTGCTTTCGTGCGCGTGTGTTGTATCTATTGATAAAATGCATTTAAAATTTTTAAATTAGCCATACCAATGTTGACATTCAATTCTTTTTACCAAAACTCTTAGCTCTTTTGGTTGGTTTAAAAATATGTTGCATTTATTTTTTAATTTAAAAAAAGTCTATCATATTATGGTGAGTTATAAAAACTTTAATTAAAGTTTGAATTTTTTTTTCTCCATTTTTTTATTTACGTTTACTTTTATTTTTATTTAACCCTTTAAGTTTAAATTACCCCATTAAATATTTTAGTTAGCTAAGTTATATTAGATTTAAAAAATGAAATTTACATTTAATTAAGTAAAAATAATTTATTTTAGTAATAAATACCAACCTTAAAACCTGAACAATACTCTATTTCGTTATTAAGTGGACCAGAAAAAGGATTTTTTCATTAATTATACAAATTAATTAATTCAAGGTTTAACGTTTTAACATTGAAAAATATTTTGTTTATAATTAGATATTGGTTGTTTTATTATAATTTTGTAATAAGAAGCGTGGTTACCGGTAAGGCATGTCTAAATCCTGGTAAACTTTTTATTTATTAAATGTTAAAAAAGGCCTTTTGAATCCTTTTTTTTTGTTCTTAAAACTTTGTTTATAAAGTTGCACTCTAAATTGTTTCATTCTGTGTGCAAATAACGTTTTTATGAACAACGGTGTTAAGGAAACAAAAGTTTTCAGAAACTTCCAACTTTGGATTTTGGGCTAATGAACTCAATAAATAACGTGGTACTTATGCAAAGTTCATTAAAAGGATCAACACCAACATTAAAAATTTGGCTTGACGGCCGTCTGTTAAAAATTGCTGAGTTCGTGATTGTCAATAATGACAAAATCGGAACGTGTTCCCAAAATTCATGGGATTCGTCATCGGCAACTTGTGAAATCTTATTCCATTAAAAATCCAATTAAAAATTAGAACCAAAGGAACGGAAGTTAATGGGTTCTAAAGCAAAGGAGGACACGGCTTTGGAGGAAAATATTTTCACCCTATTCCTTTAAATTTTTAAAAAAAATGCTTATTTGGGGATAAAAACTTAATTTATAAAGTGAGAGGTGCTTTTTTTATTTTACTTTACGGTCCTTATTTTTTAAATAAACAAGTTAACATTAATGGAGACCGATAGAGATGAAAGAGTTTTTGGCCATTGGAATACATTCAGATTATGGTTTCAGCAAATGGCGCCACATGTCACAATTTCGCCGAAAATTCTGTTAAAATTCCCATTATTCATTGTATACTACAATTAAAGGTTTTGATTTAATTTGGTTTTTTTTTGGGGTAAAACATTGGTTTTGTTAAACCCCGGACAGCGAGTTAAAAGGAAAAATTTTATAAGAAATGACAAAAGTTTTGAAGGTGTTTCAACAATTTGGTTTTAAATTGCCCTATTGATTTTCCATTCCTAAATTGGGTTTTTAACACTTTTGTTTTTGTAAAGATTTTTTAAAATAAACTTTGTTTTGTTACAATTAAAACCGGCGCCTTTTTAATCACCTTTATTTAAAAATTTTTTAATTCATTTACATTTGATTCTGTTCATAAAAAGTTTAATTTTAAAATTGCTTTGGTAAATTTCCTCCGATTTGTAGGTCAATTCCATTAATATAAGAATTTGCGTAAAAACAATTTAATGTTCTAAACAAAAGACAAAATTTGCATCATTGGGGTTGAATTCAACGCGTTTTGGGGATCAAAAATTAGGTCTAAGAAATCCGCCGAGGTAAACCTTTTATTTCGTTTTATTTTAATTTTTTAATTAGAAAGGTTGTGTTAATAAAATTAGTTGTAGAAATTTTTTTTAACTTTAAATGGTTAACTTGTTTAATCAATTTAAAAACAATTGGCGCCAGATTTAATTATTATTTCGGACAAACAACCACGTTTTAAACTAATTCTGGGTAATGTAAATATTTTTTGGTTATAACAAATCGAAATTTTAAAGGGATTGAATCACGATGACATAACACCAATTTCTTTTCTACCCAAATTTTCTAAAATTTGTAAATGGGTCTGAATATTATAAACTTTGGAATTTACAATTAAAGGCTTTTACAAATATAAAAAATTTAAAATTTACAGAAACTGTTAAGATTTAATAAAAAGCTGATGTGTGAACATTTACCTCACAATCAATTAATTATAATTTAAACAACCAATAAAATTGTTAAATTGTTTTATTAAAAAACAATTTGCAGAAACTTAAATTCGACCAAGCCACTTACAAATTTAAGTTATTCAAATTTAAAACTTACATATAAAAAAAATGATAGATAAAAAGTGGATAAAAAGTAAATAATCATAATACCCAGTATAATTTATTTAGCAAATTAAACTAAATATTGCAAAAATAAATTTTTGTATAAAATCCACTTTTACCCATTGTTTCTAGATGGGTTACATTTTCTTTACCAAGTTAACTTTGTTGTTAGAAAACGTTTATAAATTTTAAATAACATAAATTTACTTAGTAAAAAAAAAGTTTAGAATCATTGAAATTTTAAAAGTATTAACTAAAATCAAAAAATTTGAAAATTTTTACAAAGGCCAAAAAATTTTTTTAAAAAAATCGAAATCGAAAGACCAAATTAAAATAAACAAAATATTTTAATTTTTTAAAAAAAACTTTTTTTCCAAAAATGTCCCAAAGGTGGAATTTCAGAAAAGTAAAAAATAAAAACCCGTACATTTGGTCTTAAAGAAATCGAAAATATGGCTACCAATTAGAAAAACCACTTTAATATTTTCTAGGATGGTTCACTTATTCCTAGAACTCCGGTTTGTGAAACCGTTTATTTATAATCTTAATATATCCTGGAATTATTTTGACTGGAAATTTTAAAATTATCATTCCATTAGCAATCCGAATGGGTAAATTTTACAATTATCTTTGTGGACGCTTGTGCAACAAAATTTTTAATTTTTTTAGCAAACCTTTTTTAAAATCGCATGTCGTTCTATCCTTTCTATTTTGGATAATTAAAAACTAAATGCTCTGAAACCCAGAATTCCCCCGTATTGGTAAGATTAGAAACACACACTTTGGTGAAAAATCCGTGCACTATTTCAAATCTTGAGAAAGCGGTTCGAATTATCAATAATAAATCGAATACGAATTTAAAGAAAATAAAATTATACCATTTAAACCCACGTCATTCATAAATTATGTGGAGATGGCCAAATTGCTTCTTTGTTTATGGGCTCAAAAAGTTTTGAACGCAATTTTTTTATCGATAATTTTAAACTAAGGTATCGTTCTTCACAAATTTATTATTGGTCTGATGAGACTTCACATTTGTAAGAACTAACAGTCAAACAAGAAAGTAAATGATTTCAATAAGGTACGAAAATTTTAAGAAAATTAAATAACATTCCATTTATTTTCAAAATTTTTACCTGCCATGGAGGACGTGAATTTAGAAGATTTTCATTTTCAACAAGACGGCTCCAGTATTATTTGATTAAAATTTTTTTAAATCATCACCCGAAAGGTGGTTGAAAAATGTAATACATTGCCAACAAATCACCATTCCCTATGGATTTTTACTTATGGGGATTTGAAAAAAAATTTATTCAAGACTTCATATAAAACCAATTATTAAAAAAAAATTGGGAAGGTGATGAAAAACCCAATACCAAAGCAAAGATAAACGATATTGATTAGGAAAATTTTCTTGGGGTATAAAAAAAATTTATTTAATTTCTTTTTTAAAACAAAAATTTGAATTTTAATTTGAAAATTTCAATACCCTGTTTTTATTAAGATTTATCCGTTCTGAATAATAAAATATTTTTCTTTTTAAAAAGTAGGGATTATGAAAATTTCATAACGCCATAATTTTCTTAGTAACACTTTTATATGACCAAAAGGTACTTTATAAACTTATCAAATAACGGATTTTGCCCAACTGTAAAGACCTACTTGATTTTCAAATCAAAGTAAAAAAAAATTTCAGGCCAAGGGGCGGAATCCCAAAATATAAAATTTAATTCCTTTTTTTGATACCATTTGAACTCAATCCGGGGACACACTGTAGATATATTATATATAGGGTGGCAACTGTCTGTAATTGATGGATAATGGCTCTGATATTGCAAATAAAAAAATTGTTTATATAAAAGTTACGCATAGTCAAGTTTTTTCCGTAAAAATATTTTTTTCAGGGTATTTTTTCAGGGCCCAACCAAACTTTTTTTGAAATGGAACACCCATTTATTTTTTATTCTTCGTTTCATTTAGATCAACTTTATGTTAAAAGATCTAAAATGGACTGTTTTGATTCGATTTTTTTGTACACATTGACGTCTGTTGTAGTCTTTAAAAACTCTAATATCTCAGGAACTTAGAGAGGTGCTTTAAATTATCAGATTAAGCATGAATTGGCCAAACTTTTCCATCTGGAAAATTGTACCGAAGACAGGGGTACCAAATAGAGGGCGGAATTTTAAATTTTCCGTACGTATCTCCGTTTGTTTAAATAGAACCCTATGGTTTTTTCACGGCCAGACTAAAGGATAACTTAAAACTGAGTGTGGAAGTTTTAACAAAGTAATCTGCCATATTCCAGCAAAATGGGAAAATTGCCGACAATACCCTGTGTTGGATATATTTAGAAGAAATGTTTTCTTATAAATCGTTGGGAAATAAGGTCACCTGGTTTAGCAGCTTCAGATCTCCTCTGGAATTTTTCAAATATTATATTTCCATGCGAAATGGAATCGTTCAAGCTCGAAGAAAGCGTGTGGTAGCTTTTAATAAAGTAAACCTATTTATACTTATTTATACAAACGATGTAAAAATGAAAAAAGGTGTTAGTGACGCATTTACCATAACGATGATATTTTGAATTTTTTATAATATTAGCATAATGTTACGACTATTTTCGTTGTTATAATTTTAGTTCTTAACTAAACCATTTCATCTGTAATTTTCAGCAAAATGAGCACTTCTCCGTTTATCAGGCCATTTCGTTACACCTTCCTTAGTTCTCTTAAGCAGTGACTTGTCTCTTTGTCAGTTATGAATCAACTGCAAATTTTGGAAGCTCCTCCGATTCTCCTGTAAAGTGCCTTCAAGTGCTTCTTGCTACACAGCAATTATAATTGGTATTTTTCCCAATATTACCGATAATGTTGCATGAGAGGTTTTTCTAAAACTGCATGAGTTTATTGTCATATTTTTGAAAGGCCCGATACCAAGGGAGCTCTTTTAAAACATAAAAATGAACGAATGCAGTTTTGAAAAATAAATTATGGTTATTTTGAAAAAGGCTATTTAATGGAATATTTCTCGAATCATTTCCAAAATTAACAAAACTAAACAATCTTTCATTAACATTTAAGAAATTATTATAATTGGTTAAAAAATATTGGAACGAACCTAATAATGGCACAATTAAAAAATTCATTCTAAAAGTTGTTGTTTTTACAGACAAAAGGTGGTTGCTATTAGATATAAAATCTTCTTCAATTTTTTATAATGACGTTTCTCTGGATACGGACAAGGCAATTATCGAAATGCAATTTTCAATTTGGACAGTGCAATTTTGTAATTTTCGATAATTGCATTCCTCTTGTGGGATACTTTATACAGGGGTCCCAATAGTGCGTATTCGGTCGATAGTTCCTTAGCCATTAAACTTAGGATAAGTTTAAATACGAAAGTTGTCTATTTTTAAGCTGCATAATCTAAAAATAGTTTGGTTTCTACAGGGTGTAAATAAAACGGTACAATATGGAACTTTTGATTTTAAATTGAAACCCTATATATTATTTTATTTTGATTCTCCTTATAATTTTACATTTTTTTATAAGAATTACTTAAACTAAATCTTAAGTTTTGAGATATTTGCAAAGTTAACTAAAACTGAGATTTTATGTAGTAATTCAAGTAGGCGTATCTCAGTTATTTTTAAAGATAAAAATAATCTTTGGTATAGAATTTATTCATACATGAGCTTACTTTAATTTATTGTCAAAATTGGAGTGATCACAAAAAAATTCAATAACATAAATTTGAAAATGCTATATCTTCATTTTTTAAATGGCACAAATTTTTTTAATGCCTTGTCTTCGTCTATTTTTTTCATTTCTTTAAATATGTTTTCCTATTTAATGTTTAAATTTAAGTATTTCAATTTTTTTCGTTGATAAATGAAGAAGAGTAACATTAGTCGGTCAAAGCAAGCTATGAATACATAAGAAACTAAAAAACATATTAACTGAAATACAAACACTTAAAATTGTAATAAATGTTCAATGTGACCACCATTTTGTTGGGCAAACATGAAGTCTTTGAATAAACGACAAATTTACTTTTCGTAACGTGGAAACATTTATATTTTGAATGACGTCCTAATTTTTCATATCATCTACAGTCGTTGGGGAGTTTGATAGACTTTTCTTTAATCCAAAAAAAAAAGTCCAGCTTTTCAAGTCAGGCGATTTGCAGGCCAGGAGATCGACCCTTTCTTCCAATCCATTTGTTTTGAAACTGGATATTTAAATAATTTCAAACGTTTCTGCTAAAATGCGGAGGAGCGCCATCTAATTGCAGCCAGATATCTCTAAGGGTTTGTAAAGGTAAATCTTCAATAAAGTTTAAATTCGTTGGCAAGAAGTTTAAAATGAATCTCCATTGACCGTGTTTTCAACAAAATATGGTCATAATTCTTTCCCCAATAATTCCCCCAAACATTAAGTGACCAGCGGTGTTGATAATCAACAGGAATTATAAATCTGGGATTCTCAGTATCGCAATAATGGAAATTATGTCTATTACGTATCCATTTTGTGGAAAAAGCTTCATCAGTAAATAAGATCGTGCTAAAATAGTTTTTTCTAAATTTTATTTTGGCCCAATGCAAAGTTTAATCTATTAACGAAGCATCCTCGTCTAATTCTTGTGCAAGTTGGGCATGGTATGGATGATATTTATATTTTTATAATTCTATTAACTGATGTTTTGAAACTCCAACTTCTAATTCCAATTGTCGGCAAGAAACGTGAGGATTTCAATCACGGATTGAAGAACTAAATGTTCATTACCTTCGTTAATTGCGGTTTTTTTCAAATTGTCTTCGTAATGAATACTGCCTGTTTGCTCGAAAAGATCTTTCAATCTTGCAAATGCTGAAACTTGGGGTTTTTAAATTTTTTTATAAATTGATGAGCTAAAAGACAATTTTTATCGCTTTCACCAAGGACAAACTATTAACAAGTTCTTCTTTCGAAAAATTCAGTTTTAGGAAGTAAGTTTGATTTCTTCATTTGTTTTCGTTCACCTTTTGTTTTACGATCTTTTGATTAAATCTCAAATATCTCTTAAAATGGTGGTTTCATACAATATTTATTATAATTACAATTTATGTATTTCAGTTAATATTTTTTAGTTTCTTATGTATCCACAGCTTTTTTGACCAAATGTTACTCTTCATCAGTGTTATCAACGAAAAAATTGAACAAACTTATATTTAAAAAATGAAGATATAGAATGTTCAAATTTACAATTAATTTTGTGATCATCCGTTTATTCAAAGACATGTTTCCAGCAACAAAATGGTGGTCACATTGATCATTTATTATAATTTTAAGTGTTTGTATTTCAGTTAATATGTTTTTAGTTTCTTATGTATTCATAGCTTGCTTTCAGACTAATTTTACTCTTCTTCAGTGTTATCCAAAAATTGAACAAACTTAAATATCTCTGAAACTATTAGAAATAGGTATAGAACATATTTAAAAAATGAAAGATTAATAGACGAAGAAAGGCATTAAAAAATATAGGGTGTGCCATTAAAAAAAATAAGATATAGCATTTTCAAATTTATGTTATTGAATTAATTTTGTGATCACTCTGTATATTGAAATCCAATTTTGAAATAGATTAAAGTAAGCATGTATGAATAAATTCTATACCAAAGATCATTTTTTATCTTTAAAAATAACTGAGATACGCCTACTTGAATTACAACATAAAAATGTCAGTTTTAGTTAACTTTGCAAATATCTCAAAAACTGTAAGATTTAGCTTGTAAGTAATTCTTATAAAAAGATGTAAAATTATAAGGAGAATCGAAAATAAAATAATATATAGGGTTTCTATTTAAAATCAAAAGTTCTATATTGTACCGCTTTTATATTACACCCTGTAGAAACAAATATTTTTAGATTATGCAGCTTATAAAAATAGACAACTTTCGTATTTAAACTTATCTTCTAAGTTTAATGGCTAAGGAGCTATCGACCGAATACGTATTGGGACATTATAAAAATATTCTGCAGAGAGTTCTGTATTGACGAATAGAAGAGCCATAATTTTCAAAACAACTTTTCCTGCAACTGATTTACTTAGCTGATTCTTTTCCACAATAAAGTTTCTAGAACCATTCTGCAAGAAAATGTTGAAATGCTTTACTCTTATTTTCACGCTTGTGTTAAGTATTGACGAAAAGTCAATTTTTCCGTGAAAAATCATGCTTTCGTCAATGACACACTTTCTTCAGGAAATTGTTATTCAAAATGTTAACCAAAGTTGAACAAACCCTGTCGTCAGGAATATTTTTTTATTATCGGCGAAATAGCATCCTTGTAATAATAATTAAACGGTTTCGACGCATCAATTTCGAAATTTAGTTTTATACGGGATTTCTTACGCTATTTGTTTTGAGGATTTATATCATTTTAAAAAGGAACGCAGCTAACAGAGAATTTCGTTATTTTTAAAAAAAGCATTAATACGTGATTGTGTGGGTAGGATTCATCAGATATTCCAGTTAGATTGGTGTATCTATTCGTCTTTAACAAAATGAGGTCGATAAGTTCAGAATACACGCAGCTCACAAAACGCCAAATCTTAAATATTAAGGGATTAAAATTTTGATAGGAGATTGAAACTTATCAATTTTCATATAGGGTGGCCCCCATCCGAATTCGGAAATTATCTAAAAGTGTAATACCTACGTTATATACCTAAGAAAGACACGTCCTTTTTATAAAAAAATGAAAATTCATTATTTTTATATAACTGTTAGTAAATATGCAAATGATCATATCTGTAAAAAACTCATCATTTTGTAAAATGCAACACATTAAATACCTTTTTATAGCAGTTAACGTGTTAAAATGATTAAATAGTATCAATTTATGAAGGTTGATTAGGCTCGATCTCGATATGATTAAAGATATGTTGGAAAAAGGTTATTAGGAGAAAATATTAAATTATCTGACAGAATGTATTTTTACTTGCAAATTTACTATTGTCTCTGTATTCGGATTGATCGGGGTTGATCTTGATAAGATTAAAATTGATAAAAAGATGATGATAAAATATTTAAAGATCTGATGGAATTTTTTCTATTCTCAAATTTACTAACGTTTTTTTTTTTTGCGGATTGATCAGAGTTGATCTCACTAAAATTCATAAGAAACACATTTACGTTTTTATATTCAACCAAAACGTTAAAGTTATAATTTTCTAACGCCAAACAAATAAATGAGTTCCATTTAATAAAAAATAAAAAATTAAATTCTTATTGTTTATAATTGCTGGTGTCTGAAATTCTTAGAAGTGCATCTTAAACGTAGTATGAAGGAAAAATTACTTTCTTTTTTTTATTTTTTTAGTCTATATATATATATATATATATATATATATATATATATATATATATATATATATATATATATATATATATATATATATATATATATATATATATATAATTATATAATAATCATTGCCGCCCAATTTTGTTTAACTTTATTTGCAAATTTATTATCATCCATTTTCCAAAAAAAAAATGAACTTTACGTTTTTAAAACCGAACCTGTCAAAATTAAATTTTAAGAAAAATGGAAAAAGCGCATAAGGCGAATTTCGAAAAATATATTAAACGTTGTTCATTTTGTCATTTTAAACCTTTGTGTCAAATTTCAATGGCATACTATGATTTTGATTTTGGCAGTTTTTACTTTTACCTATTGTTCTTGATCTTGATTTTTTAACCTACGTAAAATCCTTATTTGAAAATCAACATATCTAATCTATTTGAGCCGAAAAAAAAATTTTCAAAAAAATAAATTTCATCCATCATCAAAGTCATTTTTTTTCTTCTAACTTTTGTTTTCTGAAATATATTATTACGTAACATTACAGATTCGGATTAGAATTAAAATGTTTTATTTATCATAATAAATCAAATGTATCCTTTTGAAATACGTTTAGCTAAGTATTAAATGAAAAGATAAAACAAAATTGTTAAATTTATGTCTGTAATAAAAACATTACGTTGTAAAAAATTTTAATTTAAAAGAAAACCTTGTTTTAACATACCCCAAATTTGAATTGAGTTTTCGTAACTAAAAAACAAAAATATTTTTTTGCCAAAAAAAAGTTAAAAACTTTCCATGACTCATGATGGTGGATAAATTTTATAATTTAAAAAAATCTTGAAAGTCATTTTGTTTTTAACTTAAATAGACTTATTTGAGTTTTAGTAGATAAAGAATTTTACGTAGGTTATATCAAATCAAGATGAAAAATAATTGGTAAAAATGTCAAAAATTAAAATCATACTAGGTCGTTTAAATTAACAGAATCAAAACAAAATTAACAACTTCTTGTAATTTTTTTCAAATTCGCCAATTTTGCGTTTTTCTTTCTTAAAATGTAATTTTGACAGATGACGTCGATTTAAAATCAACTTATATTTCATTTTTGGTTTTGTTTGAAGCAAAATAGGTGCGATAATCAGATCTATTTAAATGGGTTAAAAAATTATATCTTAAATAGTTTTATATATATATATATATATATATATATATATATATATTTTAGTTAAAAATGGCAGTATACCAAATAAATTTTCCAAGGAGGCCTGAATGAATGTGGATGTCTGAAAAACATGTATTTTGTAACGTTTAAAAGCAAATTAAAAAAAGGAAAAAGAAAGGAGAAGGCCACCCGGCTAAACTGAACATTTGGGTTGGGAACACTGAGATCAAAAAGGAAAGAAATATTTAGACCGAAAAGAGAAATTTATAAGATTTTTAAGTCAATATACAAAAACCCTTTCCTCGAAACTCGAAATAGAAAAATTAAAACACGTGGAGTATTTAACGACAAGAAAAGTGGTTAACTAGGTTCCTGAAAGAAAAGTTCAACGATATACATAAATTCGACAACAAAAATAGTAAAACTTTTATTAAATAAACACGCTACTGTAACTCCCAAAGAAAACTAATTGTTTAAATCAATGTTTTTGAAATTGGTTAATACAAAGAAAATTAATGGTTAGGTGTATTCAATATAACAATGGATAAAATAACGAAAAGCAACTGTCAAATTAAATAAGTCAATCTAAATATCTGGAATTAATATTTAATTACAGTGAGAACGTGATAAAAAATTAATAATTTGTTGTATTCCATGTAAAGTAATAAAAGGAATTTAAACTAAATGTCTAATTTAAAATAAAAAAAAAATAAGGCATTTAAATGTATTGGTGTAAACAATAAAACCCAAAATTCAGTTAATCACTGGTCAAACATTACCGTCTCCAATCAGAATATTTAAACCTTCTGGATTAGTAACAATATTAATACATAAGGAAGGAATAAATGTTTAAATTTCCTGTTTACAAAAAGAAATATTTAAATTAAATAAGTAAAATTGACTTTTTGAAAACTCAGCAGATAAAGATTAAATTATAAAATAAAGCATTAAAAAAACAACTTTACCAATAATTATTTCAAATGGGCCTATAACACAGTTAGGAAAGGCTTACATTTAGATAAAGTATTATGGACATCACTCGGGAGTTATAAAGCAAACCTGTTCGTTTTCAAGGAATGGATTTTGTTCATGGATACTTTTTCATTTACCTGCTTGGAATAAACTGTAGGCAAGCACCAAAAAAAATGAGTTCACTTCCCTAGGTTTTGCTTGATTCAAAAAATAATTGATAACCTAAGTGACCGCGTCCTATTTTTTACTTTTGTTTTATTAACCACGATCTTTTGAACGCACTTCAAACAAGGAATACGAGCTACCGAAACGGTACCTGATAATCGCATCAACTTGCCCCGGAAGTGAAAAGAACTGATCCGGTTCTTTGATTATCTAAAAAAACTTACTTTATTTGTAAGATGGAATAATAGTGCAGTAACGATCATTACAAGCTATGATTCAATCGAAAATTATCGTATGTGAAGTTGTAAAAAGGTCGATTTGGCCATAAAAAAAGTCGACCCCTTCCATACCTACATAATGTATACGTAGGTTGGAAGGTAAAAATTATAATTAAAATTATTTCATTTCTTTTGTTTTGTTTTAAATTTGTTATTTTCGTAATTAACTTATTATAAAAGAGGTTGCATAAATATCCTAACAACATTTTTTTTATTTCATTTAAGTTCCATTATGTAGGTTAAGGTCGTGTGGTGTTCCCAGATATTTTAATAATAATACGTTTAAATTTACTTTAAAAGCATTCACATTCGTCGACTGAATTGAAGGACATCCATCTTAAGCTATACCGAGTTTTGGAGAATAGCCGGTCGTTATAACTTTTCCTGTTATCCCGGAAGTCGCCATCAACTTCCTGATTTTAAATGGAAAAATTTTTTCATTTTTGGATTCATGATGAGTTCCATCAGGTTTACGATACCTATTTTCAACTATGTCTTAGATATCTTGAACCTTTTTTAAATATGTATGCTTATTTTCTCATTTTGACTACAGTGACAGTGAAATACTGGTATCATTTTCTATTGGTTGGGCCTGATGAGTTTTCCAAACTATGTTTGTTTACATTCATTATTTACGTGTACGGAAGAGTGCCGTATTTTTCTAGTAGACATTTTAGCAGTGATCAATTAGTTCTTTAAACAAATTTATCTATCCGATTATTGTATCTCTGGAAAGGTGAATGACGTGCAATTTGTAAATCAGAATGAAATCAAAATATCATTACTCACGTGGTTGAAACAGTATTGTAAATAAATGATCACCCACCAGTAAAAATCACTAGAAACGTATTTTCTAATTGTTCCCACTTAAACTTAATTTTGCAGTATAGTTTGTTGTTTTCGAGTTTTTGTACTCAAATAAGTACAAATGTTCAAAAAAATTATTAATTCTAAAGTTTATTATTTTTGTCAATGAAAATATGTGAATAAACTAATAATTTATTTTTGAACATCTTTTTAAGATTCATTACATTTTTTTCTATCTAGCCTTCAAAAATAACGACATCTAGCTGGTTAATTTTTTGGTGCCCAATCAGATCTTCTAATAAATTTTATATAGCCTTATTACAAGCGTAAATAGGTGTGTAATACTTCTAATCTGTAAAGGATCTACTTTATCATTTGGACACGTTCTGTATAATTTCCAAGCATTTACTAAGTGACGTTGATCATGTGCGTGAAGGAAACGTACCACCATTTTCTACGATGTACATCAATAACCAGAATCAAAATACCTACTACATGAAATTTTCATTCAAGTTTTTTTTGGCGATTTAGACTTTGGGAGAAATCCCGTCGGAGAGGATTTGATCAAATATTTGTAGAACAACTGTATATTCCAAGATATAAAAATATAAATATAGACCTCAAAATATCGATTCATTTTCTATGCATTTTTTGATATGTCGAGTAATTTAACAAAAATTCCCAAATTAAATTTATGTGTTAGTTCAAATTTTTTCATTATCTGAATAACGATTCATTTTATGGATGTTTTTTATAGAACACTTAATTTTTAACTTTTCTTAATTAAGTTTTTAATAACCAAAGTAATAAAAATTAATTAAATATGAATGAAAATGGTTTACCTTATTAATATCTTATAGAAGCGGCTTTTGATTTTTTTAGTTGATATGAATACACGGTCGGTGTTTTTAATTCGTGTTTTGCAGGTAATAGTCCAGGCAAAACTGAGAAACCTATAACAAAATTTTGGGCTGGCCTTTCTTCTACGACCATCCAAAGTTCGAAATTTGATTCAAGCTTTTATCTGGGAAAGTATCCGAAAATTTTCAAACAAAATATTCACCTTCTAAAACCTCAGATTAAGATTTTAAAAGATGCCGAATTTGAAAAATACCCAACTAGGCCAGTTCTGTGGTGACGTTTGCATCAGTGTGACAATTTTTTGGACCCATTGCGTCGTTTGATTTCATATTTCACTGATGATCATGTACTCATTCAACGAGTACGCAGAATTAATTGTACGGCTCTGTGAAAAGTCTGTGGCCCAATATGTTCAATAATGAGAAATTGTTTGTATTTTTGTATTGTTTTGATAATATGTCTGACACCTTGGTATCATTTTGAATTTGTTTAAATGTAGCCCAAAGTTGCTATTTAACGGCCATCGCCTATCATTACAACACTTTTATATATATATATATATATATATATATATATATATATATATATATATATATATATATATATATATATATATATATATTAATATCAATATCTATCTGACGAAGTTTGAAACGTCATTCTGACAGATTGTATTTTTGTTTTACAATGTTGCCTGTATTAAAATGAAATTTTACCCTAAAAATTATAATTCAAATTATTTCATTTCTTTTAATTTTTTATTTAACATTTGATGTTCTTCAGACATGAAGTTTTAAACGTTCTTTGACATGGATTGATGTGATTTTAAATATTGCATATTTTCGTAATTAACCTATTTAAAACAGGTTGTAATTATCCTAAAAAATGTTATTCAAATTATTTACTTTTTATTCCCATTTTTAGGTTAAGGTCGGTGACATTTTAGGATAACTATGCAACCTCTTTTTACGTTCATAACGAAAACAAGACAACATTATAGAAACAAAACCAATAAAGTATGTCAGAATGACGTTTAAAACTTCATTCAGATGGAGATTAATAGACCTAGATGCACGTTAATTTAAAATGTAATTTTTCTTTAAAAATATGTCTACACATTTTCTTATAACATTAATCGTTATTCAGATGTTGAGTTCTACCTTAGGTTTTTTGGCTAAATTACGTCGTATCACAGAATTGCATAAAACATAATTAATCGATATGTTTAAGGTCTACACCTAGGTATTTTATATCTTTCATATATGCAGCCGTTTTATATTATATTTGATAAAAACCAAAACTGCTGCTAATAAACTTCCCTCCCGCTGGTTTCTGCCAAAATCTAATCAGCTCCAAGCGAAATGAAAACAAGCTTAAATACAAAATTTTAACTACGCAGTTTGCGTTCAGTTATCGGATAATATCATACACCCCACAACAAGCATCACCCAGGTATCCTATCTTGAAAAGTGTAATTTGAACCTTTGCAAGAATGCAAACTCATGAAAAACAATCCAAGTTGATTACTAAAGTTACTATTATTCAAATTAATTGCCCTTTTACATTGGGTTTCCCAATAATTAAAATATTAGAATTTATTTAAAAACTGATATTTAATTACTCACAAACCTCAAATCGGATCAAAGATTGGGTCTAGTGGCAAAATTGTGCTATTTGAATTAGATAGACTGGGTGAGGTTAAGTGTTGACCTGGGGCAGGTAAACAATGAAACTACTCAAATTAAAATTAACGAGTTTGCGTAATTATAGTTCAACTGTTTATTATGGAAAGAACCACCAATAAAACACACTTTTTTATAAAAGGTAATTGCATAAACATTTTAATAACACAAAAAAAAAAATTAAATATATAAAAAACCATTAAATCAGATTAAAGTGAATACAAAATTATAACATTAATAGAAAATTAAATAAATTTAACTATACATAAACACAATAAAAGAACCCATGGTCACAACAATTTGTCAAAATAAATCCAAATAAAAATTGTAATACGAAACATGTTCTAAAACCAATCATGGGTCTTTGTAAATAAAAATAAAACAATAAGGCAATACATTTAAAATAAAAAATAAAAAACAGGCAAGGGCAAAAAGAAAATAGACAAGGAATTTACACGTACACCATTGTTTAGTGACTACTAAAGCAGAAAATACATACGTACAGTTACAATAAATTAGATATAAAGAGAAATCCGTTCGCAGGATACAATTCTATTTAAACAAAATGACACAAAAAACTCATTGAAACAAAGCCTTACGGGGTACGTTGTAAAAATCATCACGTCGTGACCGATTATGTCCTGCGAGCTTTCATTAAATAAAAATACCTACTTACACTAAATTCCCTTTAGAAACACTTTACCACAAACACGACGAGTTAAGCTACGCGGTTTAAAACCCAGGCTGGGATTAATTATAGACTAGTTTTTGGAAAAATTACTTGAACATACACTAAAGCAAAAACCAATTAGCGTTTTAAAAGTTTTTAAAGGTAACGACAAAATTACAGATCGAACAGCGTACAAAGGAGTTCCAAATTAAAACAATAAAAGCAATCCCAACAAAAGTTCCACAGCAACTGCCTTGCCCCGATTTCGAACTAACCATATTTACCCCGAAAATCAACCCCGTTATTGCAAGTAATAATAAAGAAAATAAAAAGAAATTATTTCAACATTTTTCGCATTCATAACAGAACAAAATCTTAATTTTAAAATATGAATTGTCCGTAACAAACCCCATCTAATTTCAAATTTCCTAGTACCAAAAAAAGTCTTTGATTGCAGTGTGTGCCCGTAATTAATTATTAAACTAGTGACATTTTACATCAACAATGTGCTCATTAAATTTCCAATGATTTGTTACACCTTCAGTAAAGCAAAGCGTATACCTGCTAGTTAAACCGCAACATGTCAGTTACATACATTTTTTTAAATTATTCCGAAAACATTAGAAATTACGACGTATTACCAAGATATTAAAAATTCACTAATTATCTTTTCTATCGCGGTAACAATGGAGGTTTGACAAACGTTTATTAAACAATAGAATTTTGCGGTCCCACCTAAACCCACACACACAGACATTCAGACATTATAATCTTGGGAAACTTGGCCAAACGTAGTTAAATTAGCTAATGTCGAAGCGATAGTGAAAAAATCGATTGCATAACCTTCTATACCTACATATGTAATTGAAAGGTAAAAACAACGAATTCGATTGTGTAGATACGGTTAAATATTTAATATTAGCACTTGTTAAACAAACTGAAAATGTAGAAACTAATCAGTACTTTATGTATTAGGATGCTGCAACAATCACTTTATTTACATAGAATAGAAACTTCGTATCTGGTCGAAAGTGTGCAAGTGATAAAACAAAAATACGATTAGAAAACTCATTGCCCCTTTGAAACTTCTAAACTCTATTGAAATCAGTTTTCAACGAGTAACCAATAAAAGTGAAATTTTTCAAATAAATAACCAGCGTTTTGCATTAATTCAGTTTAAACAATTTGTCGGTTAAACTTAGAAATTTATTATAAAACAAAAACTGAATTTTATATTCTGCGTCGTAAAATATAAAATCACTTTATGGAAAATAAAAAAAGATTTAAATGCAGTTTAAAATCTTGAGATTGTGTGTTTTGCATTAAAAAAATGAAGATACGTTTGAAAAAGACAAGTCAAACATATTGTTTTCTCAAAAGTGAAATATAGTAGGCTGTACCGTAACTACGCGTTCTCAGAGGAAAATATCTTGGTAATAAATACTGATGTATGGGGTGGTATGTTAGTCGAGCCAAATCTTGGTGTAGCACAGATGTGCGAGCCGCGAATAGGAATGAGCCAATTCAAATAATGGAGCCAAGGTTGTCCATAAGCTGAACATGGAAAGGATTTTAACGGTAAACTCTGATCGATGTGTTTACGTATGTTGTACTAACCTCGCCCTAGAAACTGTAGGAAACTAGAGTAAATTATTGTCTGCCGTTTGATCTCAAATTAAGGCAAAGCACAATGTTTAGACCGCGTATTTTCTTGGAACGAAAAGCCAATAGCCAAAGTTACAAACTACAGCTGCAGTTACGATCAACTAAAAGGATCAGTATTGATTTTCCACGACTTTGCCTATGCCCACAAAAAATATCCATTCTCATTCTCAGGACCTATTACGTCCGATTTCTTTATATAAGACTAACCCTTTAACCAATCTTAAAAG
This sequence comes from Vesta saturnalis, assembly GCA_036346205.1. NCBI lineage: Eukaryota > Metazoa > Arthropoda > Insecta > Coleoptera > Lampyridae > Vesta > Vesta saturnalis. Next base: position 12,944 of record JARFJB010002318.1, on the reverse strand, counting down.
CAAAATTTATAGTCAATAACTGATGATGCAATGCCGACCAGTTTTAATTTTAACAATTTATGAACATATAAATTTTAAACCTTTTGGTTTTTATTCGGTCAGTAAAATATCAAACATGCAAACATCCACAGAGGTGACGACTTTGATTTCAAAACAACTGCGTTAAACAGTAATACAGCGTAACAGCATGTGGTTCAATTTTCCACATTAACCATTTTGTAATAAAAAATTTATGATAATTTTTCGTTTCATATTTTAACAAGTATTTTATTATGTAAAGTTTCCGTATAAAGCAATAGAATTGATTGGAGATAATTACAATATAAAAGATTATTTTTACTAATCACATCAACTTTTTAAATGTTAATTAATGTTTCAGCATTTTTAAAATCTTGTGTAAAAAGTAATCTTAAGTTTCCTTGCATTTAACAAAACTTTTAACCTACCCTTTCTTTTTTTTTTCACTCATTCATTGTTCAATGTAAACCATTTTTTCTAACTCTGTTCATACTTCCGATTCAAGCTTAATATTAACTCAACGGATTGTTCTTAACCGCCGTAATTCCACTCAATGTTGATTATTAATCGTTAGTATAATCTTCATGATTAAATATTGTTGGGGTTCCTCATGACACTCAGATTGTCAGGACACTATTACTAAACAAAATAAACAGATACACAGCGTTCTCAATAACGTGGATGCGCTATGAAATTTTAAGTAAAAAATATTCAACTGGATGACAGATTGTTATGCATATGCATGTAATGAAACGGCAAATCTATGCCGACATGTTAAAGACAAATTGTAATGTAACCTTAATGTTCGTTGAAAAAACTTAATTATGTACTATAACGTTGGTAATTGTCTGATATATTGAATAAGATAAAAATTATTATTTGCCAATACTAGCTCCTATATGGATGGTTGTAATGTAGTTATAATTTGCACTTAATATGAACTGTTTAAATTATAATAAACAACAAAGTAAATAACACTCATTTTACTTTAGCATGCTCAAAACTCATTTCCAATATAAGTTATTGACACAATTATATGCCTAATATAAATTAACCCTTCCCAAAAGCTGCCTTTAATTTAAACTGTGAACCGAGCTGTCTCAATATGACTTTGTAAACCACTTTAAATATAATTCCAAACGTCAACTCTATTAAAATTATTATTTAAAACGCTTATTGAAGATTCAGTGCATCGATGAAAGGTTAGCTGCAAGTGAAATCATAATATTCTGAGCTTAAATTTACCTGTTAATATGTGAAAATTTCGATTTAGTTAATTTAACCAAATTAATCTCTGATTCGGTCATAAACATGAATTTATGTTCGAACCATTTATGAACTGAATTAATAATTCAAAAGCTGCCTCCACTTAAAGAACAGTGACAAATTTCAATGTTAAGGTATACCTTTTGGTTACTTAAAATCAAATAATTGAGGTTAATAATTTTATTAATTTCTTGTAAATTAACTGTCAAAAAATAGAATATCTTCGTCACACTTAATTTAAATATAAGTGGAATCCTATTATGTATTAAGTTAGTCCATGTGTCTCTTTCTAAGTGGTGTTATCTATTTTGGTTTATAATAAATAGAATAAATGAACACCAAGGTAAAATTTGATTACACAAGTACATATTAAACTCTAAGTACAATTGCAATTGCATAATCTCATAGACATATACGATGGATTTTCTTATATATATATATATATATATATATATATATATATATATATATATACAGGGTGATTGGTCGAAACCATTCATTAGAAGTATTAGGAATTCCAGCCATTGATTTCTGAAAGTTTGTATCTGGACTAAGTGATTCATATTCCATTTAAAAAATATTTTATGATGACTAACTTCCTATTATACCGGAAGTAGCCATCAACTTTGTTATTTTAAATGGAATCGTACCCTTTTATGGCATATTCGAATTGTACTCGCCATTTAAGTAGAAATTTTATCAATGTTCCCTATACTTAAATTTAATAGTTTTTGAGATTTAAATTTTTTCGAAAATTATTGGTTGAACACTATGACATTTGACAATGCCTACTGGCGCCATTTTTAGTACGAAGCAAGTAATATTGACGTTATGCATAGGGGTATCCTTAAGCTTTACGCTGATGCTTCCGGTACTGGAATTATCTACAGGGTGTTCAAAATGTGACTTCCATCTTTTGAAAATAAAACCATAAAAAAACTTTTTCAAATACAATGCCCAATATTTTCTTCCTTTAACGGTTGCAGAATAAAATTCGCATTGATTTGTGTTAGCATTCCCTATACCTATCTTCGATATTTTTCTCATATTGAGGTATTTGTTCATTTCTTCTGAAATTCAAAACGATTTACCTGATTTTTCCATGGACAGCCATGGAAACCACAGCTAAGTTTGTTGTTAGTAACTGTCAATACCTTTTTTGTGTTTCTGTGTTCGGTTTATCAAAATGGAAAATGGGAAGTATTCAAACAGGGATATTTTGAACTTATTTTATATTCAAATTGTGATAAGATTATTAGCAGAACTTGCGGTTTGTTTAATGACCGATATCCTCATTTAACACCAATGAACAAGCACAAATTTAAGCGAATAGAGTCAAACTTTTTACGGTATGGAAAGAAAGCTGCCAGAACACGATCAAAGCGAAGAAGCTAATGAAGTTAATGTCCTAGCATGTAATAAACTAATAACTATCCCCACGGCTCGATACGATCTGCTGCAGAAGATTTGGGCCTGTCTTACTATTCCATACAATACATCTTAAAGAAGCATAAAATGCATGATTATTCGTTTACCTTGGTTCAAGCACTTCATCCAGGCGATAATTTCAAGCGAGTGGAATTTTGTAAAGTGTTAATAGAATTAAAACCTTTTTTTAAAAATAATTTGGACGACAAGCAAAATTTAAGAAGGAATTTTAATGACGTAATTGGATATTTCGGAAAACCCCTTTGGGAATAAATTTTAAAACAAATTTGTTTTAAGTGTTTTTCGTTGAATTTCCTTTAGATAAAATTTAAAGATAAAAATTTTAATTCGAAAGGTTTCTAATTTTTAAAAACTTCTTAAATTTTAAATATTGGTTCTACGGGTTAATTAACGGTACTTATAAGAACCCTTGTTTTAAATTGAAACACCTTTTTTTATTTTTATTTCTCTTTTTTTTTTTAAACCTTTTTTTTAAAGAATTTTTTAAAAAAAATTTTTGAAAATTTTTTGAATTTTAAAAATTGTTTTTTGGTTATTCTTTTATTGGATTTTTAAAAATTCTTTTGGGATTTAAATTTATTTTTTAATGCTATTTTAATTTTTTTAAAAAAATTTTGGGTTTTACAAAAAATTAAAAAACAAAAATTTTGGAAAATGTTTTATTATTTTTTTGGACCCCTTAAATTTTTTTAATTTTTTTTGTTTTTAAATTTTTATTTTTTTAATATTTCTTATAAAAATTTTTCAAAATTTTTGGGTTTTTATTTTTAAAAATTTTTTTTTTTTAAATTTAAAATTTTGGAAATAAAATTTAAAATGGTAAACAAATAATCATAAAAAAAATAAAAAATTTAAAAATTAAAAAAAATTTTAAAATTTTTTCCCCGGTTTTTTTGGCTCTTTTTTTAAAAAGCAAATTTCCCTTTTCTTAAGTTGGAAAAAATTTTTTTCCCCGGAAAATGTTTCAATCCAAGCCAAAAAGTTTTAAAATTTTTAACTTTTTTAAAATTTTAAAAAAGTTCGCTTTTGGGGCAAACAGGGAATCTTGGGAAAAGGAAAATATTTTCTCCCAAAATTTAAATTTGTTTTAAAAAATTTTTTTTTAATTTTCTTTAAAACCCCAAAAAAGCCACTAAATTCACAGGAAATTTAAGGGTTTTTGAAAGGAAATTTTTTTAAATTTTTTGTTGCAAAGAAAAATTTAATTTTGGGCCTTTTTAAAAAAATTTCAAAATTTTTTTCCCCAAAATTTTAAAAATTTTTGGGGGTTTTAAAAAAATTATAAATTTTTAAATTTCCCAAAATTTGCAAAAGGGGGAAATTAAAAATTAAAAAATTTTAAAATTTAAAATTTGTTTTTCTAAATTTTGGGGTTTCAAAATTTAAATGGCCCTTTTTTAAAATTTTTTTGGGCCCCAACAAATTTTTAGAAATTTTTAATTTTTAAAAATTTATGTTTTAAAAAATTTTTAAAATTTTTTAAAATTTTTGAAAAATTTTTTCCAGTTTTAAAATTTGTTTTCATCCTTGTTAAATTCTTTCTTAAAATTGGGTTTTTAAATTTTTTAAAAAATTTTTTTTCAAATTTAAATTTTTTAAATTTTTTAAAATTTTGTAAAACAAAATTTTTTGCCAAAGGAAAACTTTAACAAGTTTTCCGAAAAAATTCATTTTAAAAAGAAATTTATTTTTTTTTTTTTTTTCCCTTTTTTTAAAATTTTTAAAATTTTAAAATTTTTAAAATTTTTTTTTTTATTTTAAATTATTTATTTTTTTTACCCAATTTTTATTTTTCAAATTTTTTAAGAAAAATTGAAAAAATTTTTAAAAATTTTTTATGGTTTTTTTAAAAAAATTAAAACAAATTTAAAAAAAAAAATGGGTGGCCAAATTTTAAATTAAAATTTTTTTTTTTTGTTTTATTTTTAAAAATTTTTAAAAAAGGTTTTTAAAAATTTTCCCTTTTAAATAAATTTTAAAATTTTTTTAAAAAAAATAAAATGTTTTAAAAATTTTTGTATTAAAATTTTTAATTTAAATTTTTTTTTTTTAAAATTTATAAAAAAAAATTTAAAATTAAATAAAGGGTTTTAAAATAAATTTAAAAATTTTTTTTCTTTAAAAAACTTTTAACCCAAACAACAAAAAAATTTTATTTAAAGGGGAAATAAAAAGAAATTAGTTTTAAATTTTTTATAAAAAATTTTAAAAATTTTGGGAAATAAAATAATTTTAAAAATTTAAAAAATTTAAAATTTTCTAAATTTACCGCTTTTTAAAAAACCCTAGAAACCCTTTATTTTTAATTAAACCATTAAAAATCATTTTATTTTTTTTCTTTATTAAAATTTAAGGGTTTACCCAAATTTTTAAAAATTTTTAAAATTTTTAAGGGATGGAAAATAAAAAATTTTAAAAAACCCAAACAACAATTTCCCTTTTTTAAAATTAAAAAATTTTTTTAATATTCCCGTTTTAAAAAAGGGAAATTTTTCGTTTTAAAAAATTTTTCAAAAAATTTAAAATTTTCCCAAAATTTAATTAAAATTTTGGGAAATTTTTTTTAAAGGAAATGTCCCTTGAAAAATTAAAGGTAATTTCAAAATTTTCCTCCTTTTTTTTGTATTTTTTAAAAAAGTTTAAAGAAAATTTTGGGAAAAAGTTAAATGAAAATCTTTTTTTAAAGGTGAATTTCAAAAAAATTTTTTAAAAAATAAACCCTTTTAAACCCTTTTTAGAAAAATTTTAAAAGGGAAATTGAAAAATAATTAAAAATTTAATTTTCGGCAAATCATCCTTTAAATTAAATTAAAGGGTTTTTTAAAAGAAAAAAAAATTTTTTTTTAAAAAATTTTTAAATTTTTTTTTTTTTTTTAAAAATTTTAAAAACAACAAAAAAATTTTATTTTGAAACAAAAAAATTTTTTAATAAATTTTTTAAAGGGTTAAATTAAATTTATTTTTTATTCTTTTAAAAATTTGGGAAAATTAAATTTAAAAAAAAAAAAAATTTTAAAAATTTTTTAAATTAAAATTTTTAAATTTTTTTGAAATTATTTTTATTTTTATAAATTTTTAAAAAAAAATAAAAATTTTTAAACCAGAATTATTTTAAAAAAAAACCCTTTTTTTTTTTAAAAAAAAATTTTATTTTTTTTTTAAAAAATTTGAAATATTTAAAGTTTAAATTTTAAAATTTTTACAAAATTTTTAAAAAAATTTTAAAAAAAAATTAAATTTTTTGAAATTTTTTAAATAGAATCAATTTATTTAATTTTTTTTCTTTTTTTTGTTTTTATTTTAAAAAAATTTTTTAAAAAATTTTAAAAAATTTATTTTTTTAAAATTTTATTTTAAATTAAAAATAAACATTGTTTAAACAATATTTGTTTAAATTTTTAAATAAAAATTTGTTTTAAAATTTTAAAATAAAAAATTTTTTAAAACTATTTTTAAAATTTAAATTTAAAAATTTTTTTTTTTGTTTTTAAAAATTGTTAGAAATTTGTAAAAATTCTAGAAAACAAAATTTTATTTTTATTTTTCAAAAAAAAACTTTTAAATTTAAAAATCAAATCAAAAAAAAAATTTTTTTTTTTTTAAAAATAATTTTCAATTGGTTTATAATTCTTTTTTTTTGTTTTTTAAGAAAATAATTTCTTAAATTTTAAAGGGTTTTTTTTTAAAGTTCCTTTATATATATATTAATAATAAAAAATTAATTTTTTAAAAAAAATTTAAAAATTTTTTAAAAAAATTTTTTAAAAAAATTTTTAATTTTTATTTAAAAAAAAAAATAAAATTTTTTAAAAAAGGGAAAGAAATTCCAAAACGTACAGGTTTCGATTCGAATTCTTCTGGTAGCGTGCTTCTCGTAGAATTCTGGTAACGAGTGAGATTGAAAAGGATATTCTTTTCTTGTCTTACGACTTAAGACTTCTGACTTCAAGATTTTTCTTTAAGACTCTTTCTTTAAGACTCTTTCAGCAGCGCGTGCGCGTTTTTATATAGAATTCGCGAGGGTGGTTACGAAACTTTTTGGTGAGCTTCCGTAAGCCCGTATTGGTGGAAGATGCTCTGACGTATACAAACTTTTAAACGTTTTTGGGATTTTACGTCTGGAGGAGGATGCATGATTAATTATTGTGTAATTTTATGCAACGTTATGAAATCTGTTTAACTTTTACTAGAACTTCTACGAATTTTTATAATGGCTTGCACCTGTGCATTTAGCGCGTCACGTTATCTTACTAAATTCCGTGAATCAGTACTGGTATTTTACTTAGCAAATAATTAATCATGATATGAAAATTTTTATAAAGGACGCCGTCTTGCTAATAAACTTTGGGAACTAATTAAAATAATAAAAATCAGGATATCTGACGCCCTTTACACAGTAGTGAGAAATTTCACAAAACATAAATACCTTCCTTATAAATATTTAGTTGGACAAACTTTGCACCCTGGTGCTGATGAAAGAAGATTAAATTTTTGTAACTGGTTCATAAATATGTGCCATGAAAATAACAACTTTACGATGCAGATCCTATGTACCGAAGAAATACATTTTACAAATTGTGGTATATTGAATCGCCATACTGAACGTCTGTGGACCCAATCAAATCCTCACCGTTTATAAGAAACACGACTTCAGATTAAGTTCGGCTTCAATTAGTGGTACGGTGTTATTGGTTTGCAACTTGTTGGGCCATTTGTTTTTAATGGGACTTTAACTGGAAATCGATATTTTCAATTTCCTAGGAAAGATTTTGATATCCTGCAGTATCAACACAACGGTGCCCCATCCCACCATCAGGCGCAAGTTATAAGATATTTAGATAAAATTTTTCCAAATTCGTGGATAGGCACAAATGGTCCTGTTTCATGAGCTATACTTTCCCCGGAACTTTCACCTTTAGACTGTTTTGTATTTGGAGTAATAAAAGATCTCGTATAAGTGCGATCATATAAAACCCTGCAAGAGCTACAGGAAGCTGTTATTAATGCGTTTAACAGATTAGATGGGCGTAAAATTAGGAAAACTGTTAACTCCGTGTTGAAGAGATGTCGTATGTGTGTCGATAATAATGGTGGACATTTCGAACACTTGCTGTAAATCTCTTTTGTTTTCCATGGAAAGATATGATTTTTGTTAAACCCAATAATAGAAAAACGTGTATTGTGCTTTTAGTTATTAAAATAAGTGATACAACCCTTACATCATTACAATCAGAAAAAATACACTATTAAAATATGTCATGTCCAGGTTTCCATTTAACAAAACTCGTTGCTTTATTACTTCAAAATGCTAAGCAAAACTAAAAAACTAGTACGGTGACGTTATTCGGCACAAAGTTATCTACAAATTGATTTAAACAATTTTTATATATTATTATAGGTTTTTGTTATGCACGAATAAGTTCAAAGGTAAATATGTAATTAAAAATTATTAATTTTTATATATCTTTAGAAATAAACGAATCGAGTGCTTAACGATTTTGGAGAATTTAACTTTTTCAGAAATATCTAGTAAGCCATGCATTTTCTTAAATCAACAAAAGCGTATCCGTATATAACAAAACCTTCTATTGAATAACACCGGATGTTTCTGAAAACGAAACGAAAATACTAGTCATATCACCTTGTATCAAAAGAGTAACTCATTGTATTGCCAAACAATTTCCAAAAGATTGATTTAGTACCATTTATAAACCATACAAGACTATTCAACAACTGATACGTAATCCAAAAGACAAGATTTTGGTGAAGTCTAGGAGTGTATGAAATACTATGTAATGAATGCGCATGTGCATGCATTGGTCAAACTAATCGCAAGTTACATGTTAGAGCCGAAGAACATAAGTTATATATAAATCAGTTTAACCCTTCTTCATCATTAACAGCCCATCACCTAGAAAATTGACATTATATTAATACGAATTGCATAAGAGTACTTACTCCTGTTATCCATACTCGTGAGAGAATAATCCGAGAAGCTATAGAAATAAAAAAACGCTCTTATTCTCAATAAACGTGATGATTGTCTACGACTCCCAGTTATAGTAAAGAATCTAATTAAGCAGAATAATACTCCTTTAGGACTACCATTCACCGAATCCGACGAGCAACAACAAATTCACACAACCCATAACACTAACTCTAATGGTCCCCTTACTCGTAGTAGAACCCGCACTTTGACACAACCATTATAAAACTAGATGGCATAATTCACATATATGTCATTTGAAAAAGGAAACAAAGATAAGTTTCTAAAAACGTAGAAAGAAATATTTTTACGACATATGTATTAGGGTGGAGTGAAAAAAGTCAAAAAAAAAATTTTTTTTTCGTTTTTCTTTTATCCTGTATTATTAATAGTTGACCTGTGTTATGAAGTGTTTAACTGCAAATTTTTAACCCTCTGAGTTAATATCTGCAGGTTGCGCATGTAGTCTGAAAGTTAGAAAAATAAGAAAAAAATAGTTTTTAAAAAAAATTTATTTTACCATCTATTTTAGTAAAAAACCAAGAAATAACATTATAAAAGTACAATATACGTGGCGTGTATTACTTTCAGCTTAAGTGTTATATTATTCCGTATTTTTAAAAAATTGTGACTTTGTCTGAAAAACTGGTAAGTCCTTTCTTGCTTTTATTTTAGCCCTAATGTAGCCATATTTTGTCCCACACACAGATAAAACTGCCTCTGATACCAGTTTAACACAACGTTCCACTGCCTGGGTGTGACAAGGAAGCTTCTCAAAATACAAATACAGTCCTTCCGATGTGATCGTTTCCTGTAATTCGTTAGTGCTCTACCTCATTGTCATTAGAGGTTCGGTAATTTTTTCTGTGTACCAATCAATAGCTTCAAATATTTGGTAGCCTCAAAGTTAAGCTTAGGAACCTGAAATTCGCGCACTGCCTTCCCTTTAGTCTGGTCTCTTACTTTTATGATTCTTCTTAGTGCGAGTTCCCTTATGTGCTGCTGGTCATCTTGCAGCATTGCCAGTAATAAATTTTCTGGATGCATGAAGAATGCGTTACGTTGAATAGTCTTTAAAATAATGTCTCTCTGTTGTTCTTGCATGTATGATGATCTCATAATCATGTTAAAAATGTGAAGAGGACCATATTTAGAAGAAGATTTTACCTTTATGTCAAACCATGTTAGTGCATAAACCTTCATTATATAAGTGGCCAAGTCTTTTAAAGGTTTAGAAGAATTATCTGTTCCCATATACAAACGAAGAACTCTATTTGCGCAAGTGAGCCACCGAGCATGAGCTAGTCTTCCAGGATTTCTGTTGGCTAAACTTGACGACACACTTCCCTGATTTATAGCAGAACACATCTGATGCAAATACTTTTGGTCAGTGCTTAGTAAATTAACATCAAGATTTGGCAAATCTGTATTTACAATTTCGAAGTCCACAATATTTTTTGTTAAACATTTCTGAAGCTCTTTTCCGATATCTCCTTGAAAACTGTTTGGACCTGTAGTTGAACCATTAACTTTGTGAAAAGATGACGTAGTGGTAGTTCGTTTGTATGCAACAGGCAGACAAACCATTGTAGAGGCCTATTTAAGTGTTTTTCAAGCCGCGCAATGACACCTGTTTTGTGACCTGTATTGACTACAGTACCATCACACCCAACTGCAATTAACGACGATATAATCAAACATGTTTTGAAGAAAATGAACAATGCCTCTTTGAACATTGATACTTTTCCCTGAAGTGACCGCAATATGACCAATATATTCGGAATATGGCTCAGAGACTAATGAAATGTGGTCTTCTATGACAGTTTTTCTATGACAAACATTTTTCCAATTTCAAAGTTTTGTCTTTTCTGGCATCAAAATATAGTGAAGTTATAGCTTTATCACTTGAAGAATTCCAAGATTGCAAATTATGACGTGCTTTCTGGCGTTCTCGACGTATTTTGCTTCTATCAATTACATTAGCTTGTTCTTTACCACTGATTATGTTCAAATCTAACAATGCTGTATTAACAATGAATGATGCTACACGATCTAAAACTCCAGTTCTATCACATGCCACTGCAAGATTTTGTAGATTCAATCTCATTTGCTTTGGAGACATTTGCCTTGAAGACATGCCAATTTGGGTTTTTTTGTTGTATTTCCGCACCACTGTCTGATGAGCCTCTGAGAAACGATGATTTGTCACTATCTGACTTCATCATATTAGTAGACGTGGACGAACATGGAGAGTTCTGTGTTTTCATAAATATTGTTCAATGTTCATACTTTAGAATGAATCTCTGATCACTCAAAAATTATCTTCTTTAACTGGTATTTTTCTCTGACATTTGCACAGTTCTCTAGAAATACACTTACATATAGCTATATCAAATAAGTTCTTCTTAGCTTCATCGAAGAACTCTCTTTTTTTAACATCACTACGTATTTTTTTAATACCTTTATACTTATTATAGTACTAAACTAATCTAAAAATAACTTGCTGATGTCTTACGATTGAAATTGACGCCTTCTCCCATATTTTCTCTATGTCATTTAACATATCTCCTTAATTGAAGAGTATTTTCCATTATTTAAATCCAATAACTGATTTCTCACTAACAAATAATATTTCACAATGTCACCGTATGTTGGTAACACATTGTCTTTCAGTTTTTCCAGATAACCAAACACTGAACAACACAAGTCATTTCTTGTTTTAGGCATTATGATATAATGAAAAACTAAACAAAACAAAAACAATATAAAACTGAAATATTAACATAAATACAACTGTGTAGTACAGAGTCATCAATCTCAAGTGTATACCACGCGATCAAAATATTTAAGTTGGTACCACTGATAGGTTGGTAAGAAGCTGTATTGCTCTAGCTACTCTAGAGAATGGTTCGAGTAAAAACTACGATCAGTTTCAAATCTGTATGAAGGTCATTAACTTGTACATATTATAAAATATTATCTTAATTTAAATAATGACCTATTGTATTTGATTAGACTGCATCCCTATAAAATACAACAAAATAAATAAAATATTATTTAATGATTGGATTAAATAATTACAAAATAATGAATCTTAAGTATTTAAATGTTATAATTTCATTATAATTAAATAAAATTTACAGTACATGTTTATGGAATGACAGTCTTTTACAAATTTTTTAACTCCTTAGGTACACATCAGTTATCAAACTTTGCTTTACAGCATATGTTCAAAATGACCGCCATTAAATTGTAAACATAAGTTCACCCTACGTTGCATATTCGTAAATACATTTTGTAACATTTCGGCACCAATATTATGAACTTCGTGAGTTATAGCATCTCGCAATTCTTGAAGAGTATGCAATCTTCTGCTGAACACTTTGTTTTTAAATAACCAAAAGAAAAAGTCTAACGATGTCAAGTCTGGTGAATTCGGTGGCCAACGATTTACACTAATGATTCTATCTTCAAAGAAGTCTCGTAAATAATTAATTGTAGCCTGTGCAGTATGTGGGGTAGCGGAGTCATGCTGGAAATACCCGTGTCGTAATTCACGATCATCCAAATTATTAATAAATGGTTCTAAAAGTATTTCCCTGTATCTTGCCGCAGTAATTGTGCCATCGAAAAATACTGGTCCAAATATTCGTTGTCGCGACATTGCCACCCAGACACCGACCTTGATAGGGTGTAAGGTAGTTTTTCGAAATACATGTGGATTTTCTGCAGACCACGTACGATAATTTTGGCTATTTATGTAACCGGACAGATGAAACCAAGCTTCGTCAGAAAAAATATACATCCAGTAAATCATTGTTCATCGTATTGTTGAACCATTGACAGTAGTTTACTCTAAGCTGAAAATCTCTCTCGCAACTGTTGTAATACCGACACCTTGTACGGGTACAAATGTAAATTCTTCTTTACTGCAGTGTGGACACTTCCATAGGATACATCTAAAAATTATTTATGTAAAATTATCTTTGTATGGTAAAATTTTTCATACGTGTTTGTGCAGATAGTTTTTGAAAAGATTTATTGGGGCTTACATTCATCCTTGCTTGGATATCAGCTAAGGTGTACTCTGTTAAGACAGTAGCCGAATCTTCACGTTTGCGTTTTAAAACACTACCAGTTTCCATGAATCGAGCTATCAATCGATTACGATGTTGACTAAATGTTTCGTAACTAATATTTTCATTTGGGTACTCAACAGTAAATT
>JARFJB010002317.1:897500-976257 GCA_036346205.1 Vesta saturnalis | reverse complement strand
ATACAGCATTGAGAGGTTGAAGATGCCATCAAGGGGTTGAAAATGGCGCCAGAATAGAAGCCGACACAAAAAAGGGGCGGGATGTGGTCTAGGCCAAGTGGGTTCCCCACTTTGTGGGCGCTGCCTATGACGTCATAAAAAACTGGTGGGGTTCTTGCGGGACCCTTTCTACTTTCATTTTAAGGTTCTAAAATATACTACGACTGTAATTTGATTGTAGTGATGCTTTAATATGATTTAGGTTACGTATGTTTTAGCACTAAGTAGTAAGGAAACTTCCTTTGCATCATTCGATTGGATTTAATATAATCTTGTGCAAAATGTACAATATTTTATATAAATATTAGGTGCATTATGTAAATGGTAAAACATTAACTGTATAACTTTTATAATGTTAAAATTTAGTTAATTTATATGCTCATATGGTCTATTTACCTTTTAATTAGTTCAATGTTCTAAGAAATACTCCAACTATAATTGGATTGCAGTAATGTTCTAATATAAATTAGGTTACGTAAGTTTTAACTAGAAACGAATCTTCCTTCCGTATTTTGTTCACTCGATTGTATTTATTATATAATTTTGTGTAGAATGTACAATATTTTGTATAAATATTACACACATTCAGATAAATGTTAAATCGTTAACAGTATGACTGTTATAATGTTCAAAGTTAGTTTATTTATACTAATGAAAGATAATTTTTGGTACTTTTTATTAAGTGAAATACTGAAGAACTTTATTATATTCTTAAACAGAGATTTATATTATCCATGTTTACCAATGTGGATATAAGAAATAAATAGGAGTATAGTTTTTACATTTCATATACGCGGGGACATGAATAAGTTGAACATAATCTTCCCTATTTGTGCTTTTCTAACGCAAAATAAGCATATGAAAGTCATGTACTGGCTACATCAGATTTTTTCCTGAAATAATACTGGTAGCTGCAAACTATATGATTTAATAGCAATCCATTTAAAACTAATGGTAATATGTACACCATAACTGAATCAAACTATAACTAACATTGCATTATGTGATTTATACTATACATACTATAGAATATTATATTTTTCAGGCTATTACAATAATGGGACAGTGTATAGTCTACTATAAAAAATTCCGCTTCGTAAAGCTAATTTCATTTTTAAATTAAAATTGAAGTTATATAGCTTAATTTCAGTTTTCAATTTCCCCTAAGGTTTAAATTTAATATTACATACTTTGCTGTAAAATATAAAGTTTGATTGTGTATTTTAAAACACAGCAACTTGCATATAAAATATATTATTGTAGTTAACCTAAAGGTTTAATCGGATTTGATACTTTATTGTCATTTAATAAAAAAAAATGCAAACATTTTTATGTGCTGTATACGAATTAAAATAAATCGGATGTAAACTTGAACATCAATATTTGTATTAGTATAGGGTCCGCCACCTTAGGGTAAAATTATTTGGAGAACCACACGAGGTGTACAAATATAAAACTTTAAACCTGTACGTTGTTACGAATATTTCAAACCATATGCAGGGTGATCAAATTTGGCGTTTATTACAGGAGAATGTAAATTTTTTTTAACAACGACCCATATGCATTTTTATGTCACTATCTTCAAAATTCGAAATTTAGCTTTCTCTACAATAAAATTTAATATGCTCTAAATTCTACATTTGCCAATGAAGATAATATTTTTATATGAAATTAATTACAATTTTGCAAAAATGTAAAAGGGAACCTAATAACATCCCAGGTTATAAAAGAATCCATGTGAGTAAAAAACTTTCTAAAACGTTATTTTACTTGTATATTTAGATCTTTTTTTTAGTTTAATGAATCATTTCTGTTTTTAACCCCAGACGAAGAAGAGGGCTGTTATAAGTTTAACGTATGTTTCTGTGTATCTGACTGTGACATTGTAGCTCTGAAACGGAGAAACCGATTTTGATGTAGTCTTATTTTTCTTGTTTCAAAAGTGACATAATTAATGAAGGGATTTTTTTTACCTTTTATTGGAGGTTGGATTTTTTTTTTTGTTTAAATGGTGGAAGAATTGCGCCATCGAGTTGTGTATTTTGTAAAAATCTAATGCAGATTTCTGAAATAAGGTCTGGTCTTGGCTCCATCCAGTGGTTTATTTTCAAAGTAATGGAAGGCGGGAACCCTAAAGCTTCAACATTCACCGTGGTTCCATCTACTGATATATTTTAAAAGTAGATTCAGATTTCTGTAATTGTTGTGAAGGGAAAACTTAAAATTTTAAATACCATTTTAATACTGGAACCCCATATTAACTCATAAGACAACATTAGGTTTCAAAAACTTGTCCTGTAGTCATGATACATTGCAATTTGAAAGCAGTATTCTAATGCTTGGGCTTCATACCAACTCACAGAATACCGCTAACGCCCCAAAGCTTGTGTTATCCTCTGCAGCGCATCAATAGTTTCCTCGAGGTCAACTTTCACATTAAATTCGTGGTTTAAAGAATTTCACTAAAGATGGTAAACCATATCTAAAATAGCTAGAATACTGTTAAAGATAAAGGTTTAAAATGGGGTCTGGAAATTTATGGTATTCATAGAAGGTTGCATAAGATGGATCTGATTAAACGCAACACCAGACGGCTCAACAGAGAGATTGACGTAACCAATAAAATATGTAATAGTACAAACACTGTAGAAGCTGTAAATAAATAAACAAGAGAGTCACTCAACCCCGAAACAATATAAACTAACATACTGCTGCAAATACTTCAAGCAATCAAGAAAAACAGCTGAGCCTCATCTAATGGAACATTTTTAAAACTATTGGAAGATTCGTGCAATTGCAATTTCAGGTGTCGTCTGAAATAAAAATATCTGAGTATTAGCTATTATAAACTAAACTAATTAGAGATGCAATATGAGCGAATGAATACAAGATGTTAATTATGATCACTAGCTTCGACTAAATGTCTATCAAACCCTTCATGTAACCCGTCATCAGAGAAAACCCATTATATATTTCCAGTTCAAAATAACAATTACTGCTACGGTAACTGCAATATATTTGGTACGACAAGATTTAAGCTACAAGCCTAAGATATTGATTTACTGAGTCATACAAAGGTGCTAAGACCAAATTATCCCCAGACGTTTGACCATTTTCAATTAGAAGTGTGAATGACGCGGTTGTATGTTTACTGTATTTTTAACGAAGTAAGTCTAACATGTTCATTTCATTTGCCCCCCAGGCATTCATTCATTTTCAGTACGCTCTCTGTGTGTTCAAACTAAATAAACTAAATCTAAAACCCTTTTGAGAGAGGTTAGTTTCAAATCAATGCCTTAGACTTGAATTCTAAGTCTCTTATCTTCTAAGGTCTTTTGATAGAAGGTGGTTTCACATCATTTCTTATACAGGGTTTCATAATAGGCTACCCATTTTAATATTTGCATTAAAATTTTTTAGTTAACAAAACAAACTATTTATTATACTAAATTACAGCTAACTCTTTGGGATTTATGATAACATAAATATTTGGCTAATTTAATTCTAACTTTTAAAAATTACGTCTTCTAAATGACCTCCACCAACTTCAACACATTTTTCAATATTAGATAAAAAGTGGTTCATTACACGGCGTAGCAAACCTTCGTCTATTCCTTCAACTTTTGACTTTGAGTTCCTCGATTGTACCTGGACGACTCGCAAACACTTTGGCTTTTAAATATCCCCACAGGAAAAATCGGGTGCCGTTAAGTCGGGGACCTCGAAGCCAAGGCAAATCTCCGAATCGAGAAATGAGTCGGCCATTAAACATTTCTCGCAGAACACTCATTGAGTTTCTGGCGGTATGAGCTGTTGCCCCATCTTGTTGGAATAGTAAGGCATTGTATAGTAATCCTCGTCTATTTAATTCTGGAATGAGGAATGTCTCTAGCATGTTTACGTAGCGCTCGGATGTTACTGTTACAGCGCGGTTATTTTTATCCTAAAAAAAATATGGACCAATAATACCAAAAGATCCTACTCCACACCACACAACAACTTTTGGATTATGGAGGTTCTGTGTAAAGATTTCACGAGGATTTTTATTTGACCAGTATCTAAAATTCTGTTCATTAACCATGCCGTTTAAATAAAAATTTGCTTCGTCGCTCATTAGAGACTATGAATTGCTCCTTGATGTAAATCCAAAAATTCTTGACAAAATGCTAACCTTGCTTTTTATCTTGATTGCTAAGGTGCTGTGCCATTTGGTATTTATAGGGATGAAATTTTAAATCCCTTTGAAGAATTCGATCTAAGCTTCCTTTGATATTCCTAGATAAGGGTTTGTCGATTAGCAGACCTTTTAGGACTTCTCGTAAACGCAATTCTAACTCTTTCAATATTTTCTGTGTACGAACTGTTCTCGACGTCCAGGCTTCTTCAAATTTTGTACAGAACCATTTTCAAGCCAATGACGAACCCATAACTTAATAGTTATACGATTTGGCGGTGACCCCTATTGTTGTTATTAAACTGACGCCGGAATGCACGCCTAACTTCTTCTATATTGCTTCTATGTAAGTTTCTACACAAAACACACGTTGTTGGACTGAGTAATCCATGAAAGTTCAAACGGATGTTGAAATAATTCTCAAAGCAAAAAAATTAAATAATTATTGATCAAAACTAACAAACTTCTCGTAGTAAAATGACGTTACACGAAATTATTAATTTATAACTTATTTGTGACAGGCGCCTACCTGTTTAATAATTAACTTAAATCCCAAAGACTACAGAAGATAATCCCACAGAGAACAACTTATTTAGTTATCTCGTAGGAATTTATTAATAAAATAAAATGGGTAGTCTATTATGGGAACCCAGTATTACTTTAATTTAATAATTGTGAAGTAATTAAAATCTCTTTCTATATCAAATATGTTTTGATAGAAACTGGTTCCAGATCACTGTATTAATCTTATTTCCAGTATTACTTAGCGCTTTAGTTTCAAATCAACATATAATTAATCGTATTATAAGCTTTGGTTCATACCTCTGATATGATATTTCAAAGGTTATTATTAATATTTCTTCTATAAATAAAAATGTAATTAAATTTTGTGATTGTACGTGCACCCTATGTAACCGTAGCTTTTTTATGTAAACACATTAGCGGGGTTTGAATTGTTTTTAAAATCATCGGTGTGACAAATATTAGATTTTACCTTTATCTGCGAGCCTTTTAAGATCAAAACTATGTTTATGTTTTCATTTAAATACTGTATAAATCTAAATGATGTGATTGATCCATGAATTTATCCTGTGTAGGGTTCTAAGCTGTTATTAACATGTTGAAGATAATTATCATTACATTTTCTTTAAACATATTTTATGTATTAAAATTAATTATTCAATTACATTTTCTTTATAAATCTAAGGTCCTTGTAGCAGTGGTTTAAAATCAATCTCAGGCGTGAATTTTAAATCTTGCTTCTATAAGCAAGATGTTTTCATAAAAACTGGTTTCAGATCAACACCTAAATTTATTTCTATGTTACTTGGCGATTATCTTAATAAGCTTAAAACGTTCGAATAGAACAGCTTTTCTAATGTATTGTGAGATCATGTCTGCTAATATACGGTAATTATCGTATAGGACTATGACGACATATTACGTAATGAATATTCCCGATAAGACAGACAGTACTTGTGTGTAAAATAATATAGAGACCTGATTTCAAATATACATACTACAAGTTGGTTATTGCAAACTGTAAGGTAATCAAAAACATCATTCGGGCTTGAATTTTAAAAGATGATCGGGTTGAAACGCATTCCTGAAACTTGTTTATAAATCGTATTACAAGCGTTGGCTAGTACCTCTATATGATATGTAAAAGGCAATTATTAATAGGAATGAACAGGAAGACAAGCGCTCAAAGAACGCAAACATCATAACGTACATCAACGACCATTCACCTTTTATGTAATTAAATAATTAACGTGTTTTTCTAAAACGCAGTAGATCTTTGATAGATAGCACAATATTATGAATTCTCCTTAAAATTATTGTGTGGGCAATATTAGATTTTACCTTTATCTGCGTGTCTTTTAATATCAAAACTATGTTTATGTTTTCATTTAAATACCATCTAAATCTAGATCACCAGATTAATACATGAATTTGTCCTATATAGGGTCCTAAGCTGTTATTAACATATTAAAGATAATTATTATTACATTTTGTTTAAACATATCTTACCTATTAAAATCAATTATCCGATTACATTTTGTTTATAAATCTATGGTCATTGTGTCAGCAGTTGATTTCAAATCAAAATCTAAGACTCGAATAGAACAGTTTTTCTAATGCATTGTGAGCGCACGACTGCTCTATTATACGGTAATTATCGTATAAGGCTTTAACGACTTATTACGTAATGAAAATTTCCGATAAGACAGCAGTTGTGTGTAAAATAAATAAAGGCCTAATTGCAAGTTTGGTTATTCACTACTACAAGCTGTTTTTTTGCAAACGGCAAGTTGACCCAAATCAGTATTTTAGGCTTCAACTGTAAAAGATGATTGGGTTGGAACGAATTCTTGAAACCTGTTTATAAATCTATGACCCGTTTGACAGTGACTAGTTTCAAATCAACACATAATTAATCGTATTATATGTGTTGATTGATACCTATATATATATATATATATATATATATATATATATATATATATATATATATATATATATATATATATATCAGTATAAGGTTCATTCAACACGATCATCAACAATCATCAACACTGGTAAGTAATCGTTTTTGGTTCTATCTCTTATTTTATTTACTTTATCCATTTACTTAGAGATCTTTAATGTTATGTTATAATTACAGATATGGATTTAACTGTTGTAAATGCATGAACATGTCGTAAACCTTTGGAAAACGTTAAGGGTTTAGAGAAGGGAATACAAAACATTCAATTTGGACATCATATCAACAAAGTACGGCGACAGGGTGGTGGTGGAGCTGGAGAAATTTAAATGTGTGCTACCTGAGCGTTACCATAAGTTTTTCAAGTCTGAGAGCCGTCGTATACAGCAATTTAATGAGAGATTGAAGAGTAAATGTGTTTCAATGCGTTCTTCAGAAGCAGTAGCAAAACGACCAATTTAATTCTCGTTTAGAAAAACAGCTGTATTATAACTACTATGTCGTGCAATGATAAAATTGAGTCAGTAGGTAAACAAATTTTTGTTTTGTGGTAGTAAGTTTCAAGCTGTTAATTCATCAACAAGAATAGCTTAGGTTCTGCTGGTTTGGCAACTAACTTTATATTTGTTTAAATGTTTAGTAAGGTTAAACTGTTAACTTACTCACTCACTTGTAAATCTAAATCTTATTTTAGTTCACATGTAATAAGCTTTTACCTTTTTCCTTTCTGCTATAACAAAAACGGACAACCAGGAAGGGTTGCAGACAAGACAACTGAAACACAAATAAACAAAGGGATTCTGAAACTGGTGCGGAATGCCATTACCAATTTTAAGTTTTACCGCCTTCCGATACTTTTAAAGTGAAACCACGACAAGAACTTATCACAGAAATCCACATTTAGCCTTTACGGAATACAAAACTGGATGGCGCCATTTTCCTGCCTTTCAGATACCGCTAGATCGGACCACGCTCAGACCCTGTTACAGAAACCTAAAATTAGATTTTACAAAATACACCACCAGATGGCGTCACAAACAAGGGCCACTGCAGTAGGACTAAGACTCTGTGACAAGTTTAAGAGCCCTAACGGTGTCTTATGAGAATTTACTTTTAAAAGTATACTACTAGTTGGAGCCACGATCTACATCTTTTGCATAAAACACTTAAAATACAGCAGTAGACTACTATTATTAGAATACTATTTCAAAGTTGAAGTTTTCGCCGTACAATTTCAGGGACCTACATCTACTTTTAAAAATATTTCGTTAAGTAGAGCCACGATCTACTTCTATTACAGAAAACATTCATTAGTATACCACTAAATGGCGCTACAAACAAACAAACAAAACAACCAATCAGAATACAGCGCCTTAGGCCTCAACCAGAACACAGAGCCTGGAGGCTGGGTGGAGGCTAAGGACCCATCAGAAATCAGGGAGTAATCTAGTCTTTGGCCTTGCAATCAGAATTCGCGGTCTGAGAATGTATGCGCGCGCAAGACCAATCAGCTGGAAGTGGGCCGTGGCCTCGTGGAGGAAAGGCGGATCACGTGACCCCCACGCCTGTCGCCACCTCTTTTAATTGTGACGTCATTCGATTAAAAGTGATGACGGATAAGTTTCCCTGTTCTACTGTGGGTTTTTTTTTCAATTTAACGTTAACATGTGGACTTTACCGCTAACATATCGCTGGATTACTGTTGTTATTATTATTACTTACATGGTAAGTAAGACTGAGATGTTGTAAAGGGACGCCGTCAGATCTCCCAAATTTTTATTATTTTTAATTAGTTCCTAAAGTTTATTAGCAAGACGCGTCCTTTATTCAAAATTTTCCTGTCATGATTAATTATTTGATAAGTAAAAGACCAGTACTGATCGTACTCACGGAATTTATTAAGATACGGTGACTCGCTAAATGCACAGGTGCAAGCAATTATAAAATTCGTAGAAGTTCCAGTAAAAGTTAAACATATTTCATAACGTTGCATAAAATTGCACATAATTAATCATGCATCTCCTCCAGACGTAAATCCCAAAAACGTTTAAAAGTTTGTATACGTCAGAGCATCTTCCACCAATACGGGTTTACGGAATCTCACCACCAGAGTTTCGTAACCACCCTCGCGAATTCTTTATAAAAACGCGCACGCGCTGCTAAAAGAGAATTCTCTAAATGAATTTAGAAATCAAGTCAGATTTTTAATATCGTTGCATATCGTCGCGTTCGCGCCGACTGCTACCTGTTGTAAACCGTCCGCCTGTAACCGCCGTCCGAGTAAAACGCGACTCCGCGACTTGATAGCATCACCGAAGTTAAAAGGTTAGAGTTGCAGAGATCTAACGTTGAAAGTACGTAAGTTGAGATACCTGGTGATAGGGATATGCAGGGTTGTAATCCCGACGTACTCTTCTATTACTAGACTTACACATACCTACACTGTGGAGTTTGAAGGGTAGTTGCCCGACATTCCATTTGACCGACGGAGATCCTTTACGTAGTTTTACGGGTAGTTGCCCAGATTACTAACAAAGGAAATCCACACACATACAAATTTACACTGTGGAGTTTGAAGGGTAGTTGCCCTACATTCCATTTGACCGACGGAGATCCTTTCCGTAGTTAACGGGTAGTTGCCGAGATTACTAACAAAGGAAATCCACCTATACAAATTTACACGAACACTACACCACCAAAACCACACCTCGACAAACGTACCAACAACCGCAGAATACCTGTAATTAAAACCTCGTCGGAAGAGTAAGCCGAACACCTAGTAAACACCGCTAATTCCTGAAGTCGAATAGAAAACGTAGTTGCACCGTTGGCAGGTAATGAGATTGTTACCTGGAAACCAGAAACTATCAGATAATATCTTGTGTTAAATAAGTCAAATCTTTATTGTTAGACGCGAAAAATTCACTTTAAAATAGAAAACGAAGGTTTTATATTTTAAAATCGGCCAACATAACAAAAGCTTTTATTTTATATAAATAAAAACCGGTACACTAAAATAATTAATATCGTAAAGGAAACAAATAATACGCCGCTACCGTACACCAGCTACCTAAATAAACGAAAAGCTTTCATTTATTTAAAAAGGGCAAAAATTGAATGTAAATGTGAATGAGTTTATTTTCATAAGAAAAGCAGGTATAAAATTGGATTACTTTTATACACTTATAACCGACCGCTTTAAAATATCGATTATTTCTTTAAAGGTAGAGTATTGAACTCGTGTCTTATCGCGCACGTGTTTATACAGCGTTATCTTGCTACCTGCTTCTGTATTTTATACAGGGATGCATTCAGGTAAAATTATTTATTTATTTCGGCAATTAACCAGTATAAATTGAAACAGTCAAAGGACGTAAACTAAAAGTCAAAACCCCAAACCTTCTATTAATGTTACATTACAGAAACTCCAGAGGACCACCTAACCATTAGTTCCGAGACCCACCAGGACGAAGGAAGTCTACCTTCCGATCGTGCATAGAGAAAACCAGTTCCGTACATTTACCTGTAGCTATATCTTAGATAAGTAATTTAAATAACCATATTTTAGACGTGTAATGTAACAAGGAAATAAAGCTATATATATATATATATATATATATATATATATATATATATATATATATATATATATATACATGAACCTTTGTAATCTATTTGTTCAACGTGTTGAGAGCCTGAATAACGAACCCCGATCCAAATTTTGCAAGTACAAAATTCCGACTGAGCTAAAAGGGCAAAGTGAGAATTATTCATTAATAGTAATACACTTAACAGTAAAACGCAAGGACGAAGCGTTACATTATAACAGTGAAGGGCGGGTGGCGGTTACAATGTTTGTTGAATGTCAACACCCAGTAAATTTTCTTTTTTCACAACCTGGAACGTTATCTTGTATAACTATTAACGGTGGAAACAAAAAGCTCACAACATAGTGGTAAAGTGAGACCTTAAGTTATGAATTATTTATATGCAGGATGATTCGGGAGTAAAGGGTCTTAGCGTACTGATGTATAAGTGAAAGTCTTAATCACTGCATGTCGTCGATCAAAGTTTATAGTGTTAGCAACCCAAAAGCTTTCCCATTTTAAACAAGATAACGGGCGTAAATTATTTAGAACCTGAAATATTAAAATACACAGATTTATCACATTTAAATTGTTAACCTGGACGATTATATGATCTTGGAAAAGTACACAAACCTGGTCTGCCTTTACGACCAATTCTTAGTTCAATTAATACAACTTCTTATCTTCTTGCTAAATATCTAGTTCCTCATCTCCAAAAACTAACTGAAAGTGAACTTGTAATTAAGGATTCTTTTTCATTTGCTAAAGAAATTGTTTCTAAAGATGAATTTAAAATTGTTTTATGGTTAGTTTTGATATAGAAAGCCTTTTACTAACGTTCCATTAGATGAAACCATTCATATTATTACAAATTCATTTTATTCTGATTCAACTTCTTCATTTTAGACCTTAAAAATCTAAATTTATTGAATTGTTGAATTTAGCAACTAAAGAATGCTTATTTATTTTTGATAAACATTTATATAAACAGACAGATGGAGTTGCAATGGGGAATCCTGTAGGACCTGTTTTTGTGAACATATTTTTAACATATCATGAAAAGAAATGGTTAACCAATTGTCCTGATACTTTTAAGCATTTAATATACAGAAGATATGTAGATGACATTTTTATAATTTTAAAATTACTAATGATGTACAACCTTTTCTAGATTATCTTAATAACAAACATCCTTCTATGAAATTCAACAGTGAAATTGAAATGAATGGTATTTTACCTTATTTAGGAATTAATATAATTCGAACACCATCTGGCTTTTCAACTTCAATTTATAGAAAACCAACTTTACTGGTTTATATATTAACTCAGACAGTTTTCTTCCTAATAAATACAAACTAGGCTTAATTAATATCCTTTACACAGAGCCTATATGCTTTGCTCAAATTATGATTTATTAAACATGGAGGTTGAATTTTTAAAATCTATATTGACAAAAACTGCTACTTAATGAATTTTATAGAGATGTATAAATCGTTTTTCAGAAATATATTTGAATCTTCTAACAATAACAATAACCAAAAGAGATCAAAGATCAAATTAAATTGCTTTATACTGGACCACATATTTTATACATTCGTCGTAATATTCAACGAATAATTAAAAAGCCTTTCCTCTTTTAGAAATTAAATTTGTTTTTTTTTACTACTTTGGAAGAATTGGATCATATTTCTTTGTCAAGGATATGATTCCTGATGATCTTGCATTGAACATTATTTATCAATTTAAATGTAATAGCAGCTCAGCTATGTACATCGGGAAAACCCGACGTCATTTCAATGTCCGACGCTGTGAACACCCCTCGATTGGGAAAACGATCTAAATCAATTCCAAATTCATCTATCTTTCAAAATAAAATTGAAAACGATCATAACATTGACCACAAAGATTTTTCTATTATTGGAAAGGCAAATTCTAATTCGGAACTAGCCATTAAAGAAGCTCTTCATATATTTTTGTCAAAGCCGACATTAAATATACAACAAGACATGACTTGCTTGGAATTACTTAGATAATATAATTTTTCTAAAACTGACAATCAAGTTATGTCATTGTTGTCATATAATTTTATTTCAACTTTGATGTGTTTTATAAATTCGTTTTAATTTTACTTTTTGTCTTTTGCACATATGTTAAGTTCAGACGATGATTTTAGAATAAATCGAAACGTTAACTCTAATTTAATAATCGCTTTTATTTTCAAGTTTATTGTATTCATTAGATTTAATGGAAAGTCCCTTTCTACTTATATGTAAAATATTCGTAATCTGTAATGTGGCGTCATCGAATTTTCTTAAATGCAAACGTTGATTGAATTAAAATAAAGCTTTACAGATCTGATTTTCTGTTTATCCTTCCCTTTCAATATGTTGATACTCAAGCCCCTTTGTAAGAAAGTGTTTACTATTTGCATTAAAGAGTTCTTGTTAAAGATTTCATTACGGTTGCCTAATGTCAAAGTATGTTATTTCTGATTTTCTTATTTATTTAGTTATTAAAACTGTATATGTAACATTTCTGTATTACTACATTCTGTAAAACTTCATACAATGTAAATAAATTGAAATGGCAACATTGGTGTGTAGATACCTTGTTTGTACGTATTTGTTCTTCTACTGGTTTTGTTTACGCATTGATAGCTAACGAATTATTAAGAATTTAAAGTTGGGAGCTATAGAAACGTTAGTAGCCCCACGAGTATATCAACAAACATTAAGTTCATTCGATTGTTCTTCGTTATTACCCGCTTGTTCATAGGATATGGAGATTTGCACTAAATGGAAGGGGGGTGAGGGCCGGATAAAACCCCCACACTTTTTTAATCTAAGGTTTACTTATAATTGATTCTCGTTAGCGTCTAACTGTTCATAACTATTTACTTTAGTACTACAAAATTAGTGTAGATATGAACAATCTAAAGGGGGTTGCAAGAATACGATAGCACCCCCACAACTTTTGTTAATGTAAAATTTTCATTTTACTGTTTTTAGTTTGCACAAATCTGTTCCACCTTAACATGGATAATGTTTTATGTTACTCAATTGTTAAATTAAAGTGTCTACCTTGGTACTTCGCAGATGCGCAAAATGTAAAGTAAAGGATAGGGGCGGCAACGTTCACGATAGTAACCATACCAACCTTTTTAAAAATGTAAAGAATACATGAGATCGTTCTTTGTTAGAACCAAGTTTTCCTAAATATCGACCTCAATAGTTCCAAATTAGCGCGTACGAACAATTTTATGTGGGGAGGGTGGCACGGATATGATAACACCCACAAACACTTGTTTAAGAGTTTAAAGTATACATGAGATTGTTTTTCGTAAAGAACTGTACACAACGTCATCGTCATCGTAATCGTCATTGCGATCGTCATCATCATCGACATCGTCATCGTAATTGCCATCGTCATCGTAATCGTCATTGCGATCGTCATCATCATCGACATCGTCATCGTAATTGCCATCGTCATCGTCATCGTCATCGTCATCGTCATCGTCATCGTCATCGTCATCGTCATCGTCATCGTCATCGTTATCGTCATCGTCATCGTCATCGTCATCGTTATGGTTATCATTATTACTATCATTATTATTATTTTTGATGAATAAATACATCTAAAGGAAGGTTGCTTTTTAAAAGAATGCTTCTCTAATGTTTTTTTAATCAAATGAACAATTTACGGGCTAACAAACTCTTTCAAGTTTCTGCATATCTTGACTTCGCTTATTTCTTATCCACATCTCATTGGAGTCAAATAATTACGATCTATCATGAAATGATTAGGTAAAGAGTGTGTTTCTTCGAGATACAGTTAACCATTTCCCTGGAATCAGGGTCTTCAGGTATTTCAAAAAGTTTAATTATTTCATAAATTGTTGATTTTACCTGAAACTTATGCCAAATTAAATTTTTTATTAAATGCATTTACCTTAACTTAAACGTATGTTAATTTTCAGAGAAGTTTTAGACCTTTTAACGTGGATGCAATCACACAATTACGTTTCGTAATCTAATTATTAAGTGAAAATTGTGAATGTAGCAAAGTAATGATACCAAATTTCTTTCAAATTCGTTCAGCGCGTTGTGGCGCTATATGAAGGAACTCAAAAAATGCCTTCTGGTATTTTGAGAATATTGTACTTAACTTTTTGTACAGAACGCCACTATTTCATATTTACAGTGTACTAATTCATAAAATATTAGTGAAGTTCAGTCCAGGGCTTCGTACAGCAGCCCATGTGTATATTATAACAATATGATTGTAGATATGTCAAACGCCAAAATCCCATTCATTGGTGGACTCCTCTCTAGACTGTTCATGTCCAATATGTAAAGTTGGGTTCTTACGATTCCAGTGAATACATTTTTATATAAAGCTGCTGTGAATGGAAAAACACAATTTTGAGCAACAAAAGTCTTCGGTTGTAACTGTTCTCTCTTGATGTATGTATGTATGTCCCTCGAGCATGCAGGTAAATGAATCCACACTAAAAGTGTCCTCTGCACGCTTCTTACATAGCACTATTGCCTAGTACATAGTATAGAGAAATCCAATCGTGCAATTATTTGAAAAAGCGATGACGCCTTAAAAAATTAACATCTGTTATAGATAGTAACACAATGTCGATATTTTCTCGTTCTTTACCTTGGAAAGACCGTGTAACGATTCAATGGCACTGCAGAAATTTGTAAATAATGGGGTACTATCAGTGGGTTTGTTTTACACACTTTAAAAAGTTAATAAGAGTGTTGTCGTGTTCGTATTCCACACTCCTTCCCTTTGGGTTGTTCATAATTAAGTGCATATTGCAATGCTAAAGTAAAAATCTGGAAACACAAATGCACACTAACGACATCTTTAAAAGAGTTGGTGTGAGCGCTATCGTGTCCCTCACCCTTTGCTTATAAGTAAACCGATTTTGAAGCACCAAAAAGGAAATTTAACGACAATTGGTTATTAACTAGTAAATTTTACATTATTATAAACATTCGTAAGCGTACTAGTGTTCCTAGCCCTTAAACTCTTGAAATACAGGAAAAAATGTGTCCTTACGAAGAACAATCAAAAGAATATTTTATACTTTGAAAATAAGTTTTGGGGGTGATATCGTGCCCTTAGCATCCCACTTTAGATTATTCATATCTGTGCTAATCTTGGAGTATTAAAGTAGACATTTAAGAATAAATAGGTACCAACTAGGAACAATTGCATGTATTCCCTATGTTAAAAAAACTGGTTGTGGGTGCTATCAAGTTCGTGATACCCCCACCTTAGTTTGCTCGTATCTGCACTAATTTTGAACTACTAAAGTATATTTTTGGGAACAACTGGCTTGTTGGTGGGGAAACTATTGCGTTCGTGGCCCTCCGGGGTACACACGAGCAACAATCGTAAAGAAGTTTTACCTTTCTAAAAAATCTGCGGAGGAGGGGGTGCCATTGTGTCTACAGATCTCCCCACCTTAAATTGAGAATATCCTATTAAATGTACATCAACAAACGTCAATACCTTAGGAAAAAACGGTTACATATGAAGAAGAATCAAATGAACTTACAGTTTGTTTCTATACGCGCAGTGAGGAGAAGGCAACGTGTATGTCTCCCTCAATTTCTTAACTTGTTTGCTTTTAAAGTACCAACAAAATCATTAGGACAATAAATAGATACAAACAAGGTATAAACATATACTGTCATTCCAATTTATTAAATACGTGTGCTCAACAATAGACGCGATTTATTTATCTTCGTTTACGGAAAGTTACATATCGATGATTTGTTAGTATTATTTTTAATTCTGGCCCTCCACCTATCATCACCAAATTTTGCTGGTATCTAGATATTTAAATTTTAGACACTATCACAAAAATTGAAAATAATACTTTTTCAACTGTTTGAACCACCAAAATATCGTATTTATCCCTTTTGCCGCTTAAACCGTAGATCCGCCTCTACCCATTAGGGTCTAGACATTTAGTTCCTAAGTACTAGTTTGAATGCAATCGCATATTAAGTTTTTCACATATTGCATCCTAAAGACTTACGACAAGCATTGACATGCGCATACACGCGCATCTTCACACGCACACTACACGCACACGCACACGCATACGCACACGCACACGAACACGCACACGGACACAGACACGCACACGCACTCGCACACGCACTCACATGTACACGCACCCAATGATGGCTGCTAAGAGTCGTATGCTGTTGGTGAGATAAATTAACGATTGTGGATAAAATATTATTAATGGGTTAATCTTCTCTGAATTATGCACACACATGCACACACACACACACACACAGCACCACACACACACACACACACACACACACACACACAACTGCACACGCACACGTACAAGCACACGCACACGACATCGCACGCGCACAAACACATGCACTCATCCACACACACACACTCATACGTACACGCACTCAACGATGGTCGCTAGGAGTCAGATGCAGTTGGCGCAATAAATTAATGTTTGCAGATAAAGAAATTAACGCGTGAATGACGATACTGAAAAAATGTTTACCAAGAAATGCATATGTTTTAGGGTGGGTACGAACTTAATTTATGTCTCGCTCAATCCATAATCTTGTGGCCGCATGTTATGTTACTTTTAACAAAAACAGTTTTGTTAAAATCACTTTCTTATGTAAATTTTAAACTGTGAGAAATCAATCCGCTTTGAATAATATAAATTTTTCTGGTACAATGTTTTCAGTAAAATCAATATTTAATACAAAAACAAATTATGTGAATAGCTTGCGGCAACAGCTTTATTATTGGATTACTTCACATTCACATAGTACACGTTTTGCTTTAAATAATTATACATCTATCTAAAAATCGTTCCAAAAGAGCGACTACTGGTTTTGAAAATCCTTTACATTAAACGGTTATTCGAATATATCTTTTATACTCAATTATTATTATTTCGGTCATACGGATACAAATATTCCGCGACTGTACAGCCTAAAACAACGAGAGATCTACTATCTCAATCTTTAGTAAATATATACGTACGGGATGCAGTAAAGCAGACGTTTACTGTTAAGTGGTATGTGCAGTATGCATAACTAACTTGAATTTTTATTCAC
Organism: Vesta saturnalis; assembly: GCA_036346205.1. NCBI lineage: Eukaryota > Metazoa > Arthropoda > Insecta > Coleoptera > Lampyridae > Vesta > Vesta saturnalis. The sequence goes on along the minus strand of JARFJB010002317.1, from coordinate 958,842 downwards.
TACTCCTTCTCAACCTAATTCACCTAAAACTACCGCCGTATTTATTCTTACCTTTGTGTGCAATAATGAATTAAATATGAGGCTGTAGCAAATTGAAGTAATAAAACATAGTACGACAAACAAATGATGTAGATTAAAGAAATTGCCGATACTATTTAGTGCATTTGATTCAACAGAGACTTAATTTATCAACTTAATGGACAAAGTGAAGCCTGGGTTTTTATTACACCAGAAAATTTCAATTGACATTTTATGAGATCTACGGTGTGTTTAAGTTATTTATACTGAATTAATAATTACAAGTACGAATCAATACGTAATTAGTATTATAGTTAGCAGATATTTCTTTTTCAATTCTTAATATATATTTCTTCCTATAAATGTACAACTAAGTACTGATTCTATACCGGGTGTCAACGAAACCATTATATATATATGTATATATATATACCTTAACTTTGTTAAAACAAAAGATAGAAATTTAAAATTTGGGATGAAAATACAGTTTTTGACAAAAAAAACTGACTATCACTTCCATTAAGTGGCCTTATTTCTCTTATTTTAAATAGAAACCTACCAATTTTAGGTCGTAGAACGATACGTCACTAAATTCCCATTCCGATGATGTATCGGTGATGTATTTATTTTCAAAATGGCGGTGCAGGCGGAGTTTTTGGTGATTTCAATGTACCGCCATTTTGAAGTAAGTACTCGTTATTTTACAAAATAATTCAATGAATAGTCCAAGCATATTATTTATTTTTAATCTCTTAATTGGAATTTATAAAATTCTGCTTAAATAATTACTGTTTGTGATTCTACTTTGTAGGAAAATTACTAATGTTTAGAAAAAAGTTTCACCAATATTTCAAATAGAAATCACTAAATACTAAACACCCATAAGAAACTAAATCCATTTCACTATCTAAAAACAACACAACAAAAGTTAACTTCTAAATCAGCTGGTATACTACCTACTTTTTTCGGATGTAATTAAAAAAAAACAATTTTTATAGCTAGGTACTCTACAAGGTAACGAACAATAAATATAAAGTCATAACAAAACACTGAAATGTAGAGAAGCTTACAAAACTACATTATTCTATTAAATGTTTTATTCGTCGGCCCTCCTGATACCGGCAAAATAAAACTCTTCTAATATTTTCTCGCAAAACATTTTCTAATTAATTCGTTGAAATACTTTGTATTGCTTGATGTATTTTGCAACGGGCTTTACACCCTTAGGTACTACTTTCGTTTGTTTAACCCGCACCAAAGAACAAGATTTGAGTTCTTTTAACCATAAGATATCATTTACTAGTTAATTTTTATTTTGCTTGCTAATTAATTTCGGTTTGCGTAAATGAATTTTAAGCTTTATGGTTACTAACTCCTTTCTTAGTTGGTCGCATCGGCTAACTCAAGTTAAGAGAAAGAAACGATATCTGTTATCATTGCCCAAAATTATATTCATTTCGCTTTATTTATTTATCTGGATTCCTATTGAGTTGACCTCTTTCTGCATTTATATATTCAATAATCGTGTGAGGTTATGATTTTAATAATCTTTAGCAATAAAAGTACAGCAAACGTTATACTCATTTAATTAATTTCCAAATCTGAACTAAATCGCATCAATATGTTTACAAATATTTATAGAATCAAACCTAAATGTACAATAACCTTCTTAAAGCTAACATATAGCAAATAAAATCTTTGTCAGAATTAAACGACTGTGTTCGTTTAATTGAGACAATCAAATGTAAAGTTTCGAGAAATCAATCACAAAAAAGATTTATTTATTAACACAAACAAAAGGTTCTTACTTATTTTCGCTGCAACTGATGATGTAATGCTGGCGTTTCTTTGCTCGCTAAAGGGGGCCTCAGAAAGGTTAGAAATTGCTCTTCGGATGATGTCACTTGTCGGCACCTTGTCATCGTTTTTCTATTGTTTTCCTTATCTTTTCTTATACCCATGTGTAGTTGAATACGCTTCTAATTTTCTTTCGTCAAGTAATGATATGAGTAAATAATCGTTCGATATACTTCCACTATACAGTTTTTACATAATTGTTCAAATTTAATCACAGATAGCTTGCGCAACAAAATGCAGGCTCTTTACAAACAGCGAAGACTCCCCTTTTACACCTCAATAAATTCGATTTATTGCCCGTTATGCCTCGATTTGCCAATTTGCGTCGATTGCCGTCTATTATATTTATTGTTCACTATTTAAACACAATTGATTACGGTTCTGAGATATACAACATGCGTTATCTTCACTTATTACGTCACTTTATTATTTTAATAAGGAACTTAATTTTTTACTTCTTCCCTATCACCGTTAGTTAATTCTTATTTGTAATTTTAAAACTTTATAGGGCAGCGTGATTATACAATGTCACTTACACTGCGAATTCTGATCGCTTATTTTTTATGCGATCCTTTATGTTCGCTTACTTATTGCGCCATTCTGTGGTCGCTCCCTATATGCGACTGACTTAAAAACTGAATATCATTATTATGACAGCGTCATCGCTTCCCAACATATTAATGCACTCGCAATGCAGTGTAATTTAAATATTTTCAAATTGAATATATAGGTAACTTATGAAAATAAACTCAAGCTTTTCATCGTAATATTAATTACATTCAAATACAAATAAACAATAACCGTTTCTTTATCCAAAAAATAATATGTAAATATCTAATCTCGTATAATTTAGCGCGAAATTTTTATTTTTCTAAAACTCCCGTCACAATTCGGCGTTGAAGATTTTCTAGAGTTACAGATGGTCTTTTGTAGACCTTTTCTTTTCAGTAGCCCCAAATGCAAAAATCCTATAGGGCCGTAGGTAGAGGACCGCGAACATATTATTATTGCAATAAACGTTTGTCAAATGGCCATTGTTACCGCGATAGAAAAGATAATTAGTGGATTTTTAATACCTTTGAATGTGTCGTAATTTGCTAATGTTTTCGGAATATTTTATTTTATGGTTTATGTAAGAAATGTAGGAATGTATGTAATTAATATTTGAGTGAAGGTTGAATAGAAAAAGAAAACATATATTAGGGTAGAGAAATAGGTGTTCTGCCGAAACTGGCGTGAGGAATTGTTGAAAATTTCTATACGCGCGCTCTTGATGTCACCGGTAATTAATTACTAACGGTACTCACTGTAATTAAGGACGTCTTTGTAGGGTACTTGGAAACTCGAGACCTAAATGTAGGGTTTGTTACGTACGAATGCATATCTTTAAAATTAAAATGCAATAGTTAATATGAAACTATTTCAAGGTAAATTAATGTTTTTTTTTTGTTTTTTTATCACTTTTCTAAGACGGGGGTTGATTTTCGGGAGTAGACATGGTTATTGGAAACCAGAGGAGAAGGCAGTTGTTGTTGAAATTTTGATTGAGATAGACGCTTTGATTTATTTTAATTAGAAACTCCCTTTATAAACAGTTTGTCTACAAAATATTTCGTGCGTGTACGTTTTCTTTTGAATTAGGCAGAACTAATTTGTCTTTTCTTTCGGGTGTTAGTTGTAATGTGTTTTCAAATACTAATCTATAAATAACAGTCACCATTTTTGAAGTATGTTAACGATTTGTGTCTGTGATGAATCAAAGGAATTCAAATGTAAGTAGGTATTTTTATATAAATTAAGGCGGGCAGCAAATAATTCTACAAGCTTATGTAACGTATTACTTTTGCCTTGCAAAAGTATCTTATTCGCACGGGGGCTCATTACGCTGAAATTTGCTAAAATAAAAGACAGTACAGGTCTCCCTCACTCTTGTGTTTGTGTGAATTAGCATTTGTTTATATTTATATTGATGTGGAGGTGGGCTGGTGAACGGTTACACGATACCGCTCGGTTATTGATCGTAAAAGGCAATTTCCAAATGGGTACACACTCCCGGGTACAGATAACGATTAAACACCTCGGATTTTATTTTTATTGTGGTATAGATGAATGTGTAACCTGAGAAAGAGGCGCTGTATTTTTCTAACGCACTCACACGTATATACCGGTCACGATGTTATGATCTAATCATAACTTACCCGTTTCAGGCTTTGTTTTAATGAGTTTCTTTGTCAGTTCGTTTAGTAGAATTGTTTGCCTGCGACCTAATTTCTCCTAATATACAACTTCTTATAACTGTACGTATGTATTTTGTGCTTTAGTAGTCACTAAACAATTGTGTATGTGTAAATTCCTTGTATATTTCCTTTTGTCTTTGCCTTTAGCTTATTATCACCTTTGCAATTTTACTGTATAATTTAGCGCGAAATTTTGATTTTTCTAAAGCTCCCGTCACAATTCGGCGTTGAAGATTTTCTAGAGTTACAAGTGGTGTTCTGTAGACCTTTTCCTTTCAGTAGCTCCAAATGGAAAAATCCAATGGGGCTGTAGGTAGCGGACCGCGAACATTTATTTATTTTATATGTACCGTAATTTGCCTTATTGTTTTATGCATGATTAGTTTTAAAAGGCCACATGTTCGGTATTACGATGTTTGTTCTGATTATTTATAACGCGATTGAGAGTGTGACTAGATGCTTTTTTTATTGTGTTTCTGTATAAGTAAACTGCTTTTTTTACTTATTTTTCTCTTAATGTTATAATTTTGTACGCACTTTGACGTGATTTAATGGTGTTTTGTTATAAACTTAACCCTTTCACAGTTTTTTTTTGTGTTATTTGATTTATTAGTGTACTTGTGCAATTAGTTATTTATGAATAAAATGGGTTTTATTGGTAGTTCTTTCCCACAATAGTATACTAACGGGCTTAACCACCATTGCGCAAAGCTCGTTAATTTTAGTTTGAGTAGTTTCATTGTTTACTTGCCCCTCATGATGCAACACCTGCCTCATTCAGCCTATCTAATTCAAATAGCACAGCGTACCTACCACTACACAGCCACTTCGTTTCATCAGATTTGAGGTTTGCGAGTAATTAAATATCAGACTTGCAAATAAATTCTAATCTTTTAATTATTGTCAGGAAGGTCCATGTAAAGTAAGAAATTAATTTGAGTAATAGTAACATTATTGTCAGTAAAGTCAAGATAAATCACTTAGCGATTGTTTTGTTGTTGAATTTGCGTTCTTGCAAATAAGTTAAAATTATACTTTTCAAGATAGGGTACCTGGGGGACGCTATAGGATTAAGTCAGGTGACCTAACGGGCCACCTTAGAGGGCCATTCTTTCCCAACCATTGTTGGCCAAATCTCTGATTTAAATAATTAGTCACAATTCGTGAGTTGTTGGCAGGTGTACTATGTTGCTAAAATATGTAATTGTTTGCTGGAAGATTATTTAAAAAAAGTTCAATTTCTTTCTGTAGAAAATTTAGATACATCTGTCCATTCAGGGGTAGATTGAAATAAATGGTCCTATAATGTGGGTTCCAGCGATTCCTAACCAAACGTTGATTCCAAACCGTTCCTGGAATGCTCCATCTCTTACTAACCGGCGGTTTTCCGTGGCCCAATATCTAGTATTTTGTAGGTTAAACATTCCCAGATTGGTGAATCTTGATCCATCTGAATAAATAATTTTGTGATGAAATGTTTCCTATCGATTGTAATTTTCTAGAAACCAATTACAATATACAAATCTTCTAGAAAAATAATTTTCATATAAAAGATGGTGAATTTGGTACTTATAAGACTTAAAACTATGCTTTCATGGTTAATATTTAAATTTAAAGCAATCTCTGGCAAAGAAGCGGTGCTATCATATTCAATATATGCTAGTACATTTATTTCTTTATTAATAATAAAAATTTCATTGCGTCCTAATTTAAAATAATCTTCTAAATATGGAAAATAAGTAAAATACGGTGCGTGGAGATCTGGATACCTTTCAGCGTATAATCTTGCTGCAGCTCTGGAATTCCACTCACATTCGCATTAATGATCAACATATTAATTTGTTCTTCCCGAGTATAAAATGGCATTTTAAACAAACAATTTTTACTTATATTTAGGTAGTCAATAATTTTTTAACAATTAAAAACTTTTAACAACGCGAACATGTCGCAACTATAACATTTGGAAATGAAACTGTCTGACAATTATCTCATGCAATTACTCATATGTTTTTCCCAGTCTACTTAGGTAAATGCCTAGCAGATTTTACGTCAACTAAATGCTTTTTTTTTTTTAATTGTGACAGTTTCGAACACTACTTTAACTGAAAGTTTTAATGAATCCAAATAATACGTATGTAATACCCTACGTTTTTAACACTGCCAAGAGTTTGCACTCAATCCTTTTTTCAAAGCATACAGAGCAACTTCAAACTGAATTTTATTCTAAATGACGTTCTTGAAAGAACAGTATTTCATTTATAACACATGATTAAGAAACTTTTGTTGTGTTGTTTTTAGATAGTTTCTTATGGGTATTTAGTATTTAGTGCTTTCTATTTGAAATATTGGTGAACATTTTTTCTAAACATTGTTAATTTTCGTGCAACGTAAGTAATAAGCGAGACACCATCTGCCATCTTGGATTCTCGTGACATGGATACACCTCCCGCCATTTTTTATATGCCCACGTGGGAGGCGTATTTTTGTCGGCCACTTTTTGACGGTTTCTTTTCGGTGATCATTTTCAGTCCTTCATGGAATTTTCACCCTAATTTGGTTGTATTAATAGGTTTTTTTTACAGTTCAGCCCATGGAAGGTAGGCAAATGCGTGCGCATACAATATTCCAATAAGGTGCCCTAATGCTACCTCATAAGACAGCTATAAGAACTTGTGTTAGGTCTGCACCCTCTTGTCGTAGCCCCCTCGGCGGGAAATTTGAAATAATGGGCCATAGCTTTGTAAGACAGCCATAAGGACTTGTGATAGGTCTGCGCCCCGGCCCCCTTGTTGCGAAACTTAAATTTGTGTTGCTATCTACTTGTGTATGGACTAATAAATATTTTCTGTAATAACGGTAGCGTCACTTAGCGGTAGGACTAATTAGGGTTTGTTTGTGGCGCCATCTAATGGTGTATAGACTAATTAACATTTTCGGCAATAGAAGTTGATCATGCACTCCTCTCTCTTTCTCTCTCACTTTTATTCACTTCTTTCTCGGATTTTTCTCAAACAAACAAATCAATCAATCAGATCAATCTCAATCAATCAATCAATCAACTAAATCAACCTCAATCAAACCAGATCATACTTTACAGTTTGCGAAAACCATCTTACAGTTCGAAAATACTGATTTGGTTTAATTAATTACAGCTTGCCTGCTCAAAATCAGCCACAGATCAACACACCAAATTGCTATAAAGGAAATAAAAGACGAAAGTTTTTAACGGTTTATTACATGCGAATCAATAACTACGAAGTTTAAAACCAACAAATACGTACCGCATACTGCTATTAATTAATTTTAAAAATAGCGTAACACTTACACCTTTAATTAATTAACTAAACAAACGAGTAGAGAGCGAGTAAAAGAAGAGTTGATGCGGAGTTGGTTGGTGTATGTCAACCTCCTCCTATAATAACATATTAAAATCTTTATTGGCATTTTTTGTGAACAATATCAAGTAAAACATATATTAAAAAGTAATACGCATGCCTTCAGATGTGTTTTTCTCTCGATTGTTCTAATAATAACTGCGTTGGAGAACTAAGCTACATATTGAAATATTTTATACAGTTCACTAAACCGGTTTGTATTTTTACTTATGAATAGTTGATATAAAACTGACTACTGGTTTCTCCCACCATTAAGTAACTTTAGAATGTAAATATACACACCTAATTATATCTACCACACTTACTGCAACCCGGATTTACCTTTCACTTTCGCAGACTACTTAGAGCGACGTATGAATTTATATAAAACGATGTTTGTTATTTACAACATATATACATTTAAAAATTATTTCACACGCATAATAAAACTGTTCTTATGGAATGCGTTTATTCATTATGAATTGGAAAGTGGCAGCCGTGAACATCGTGTTAATTAATGTGTTTACAGATATTTTAAAAATTTGCTGTTGCAAAAAACATTAAGGTCCAAATATTAGGTGTAATAACAGTCATTTTCTACCCTAGCGCTTTATACAGGCATATTCTCTATCTAAGCGGTCAGAACCTTTACATTCGAAAATTATACCTGATTTATTTCTATGTTCAATTACTAACACACACACACACACACACACACACACACACACACACACACAAACACAAATTACTTTTAAATAAGTAAACGAGTAGCAATTAAGTAAGCAGCTAATTAGACATAAATTAGATATAATGAAACTACTATTGTTAATGCACGATGCGCGTGCTGGCTTTTAATAGATATTTAATAGACAACAACAAAATAGGGTTATCTTGATGGAGATAAGCACGACAAAACAGTGTAGAGTATACTTGTGATTGCAGATTTTTTTTCACCGAAAATTTTTCTGCAATAGAAGTTGATCATGCAATGAACTTGTTACGGAACTCTTAATTAAAACAACTAGACTATTCAAACGCTTTTATTTATCAGATCAGAATGGTTGAAAACAAGTATTAACAGTAACTTGATTATCTCATCATTTAGAATGAAGCGTATAGTAAAAACTTATTTACAAGAAATCAAGCATTGGAAAATTAATATTTAATATAAAATATAGAAACTTTAACGTATAAAGTTCACATACATCTAAATAAATGGTAATCCTGCAGCGTCATTTTGTTGTAGCGGAACCATCTAGAATTCTTCTCAAGGAAACGTAAATGGTAACCTAGCGGTGCTCGTCCAAAGGAATCAAAATATTCCCTATTACCATTCTCGTCAATGTGGATAGTGGTCCAAGGCTGATCTGGTTTGTTTGCAGGATTCGTGTTTACAATAATTGTACACGGTCTAGGTGAGTGCCTGGGCAGATGATTAGATGCACATACAAGACGGATCACATTCTTGTGGCTAGATGTCGGTTTCAAGCATCTCAACACTTGTACCGCATACATCTTTGGAATTGGTATGTGTCCAGTTTTGCAGTAGTAAGGCGTTTTTCAATGCACACATAGGCTTAACGATGTTATGGTTTAAACAGCTATATACTTTTGCTTCCTTTTTCAATTTGTTAAGCGGCGGGCAGCCAGACCCGTCCAGGTTTACTATTGGTTTGTTAAGAAACCTTAGAACTGTTATTTTTCACTTCCCTTAAGGTGAATTTTGTTAAAGGGCTGCAGCACTCTTATCAGCTTCTCACGGAAATCGCTGTAGTGTGCATATTCCGACCACCATCTCGGACCGCGACATTTTTTCCACAAAAATCGTATCTGACTTGACATGGGTTTTGATATAAAATAATTACGAGGTGGTTTTATCAGTATCAGTAATAAAGCTCCATGATCTGTAACCACTACAATCTCTTTGGGTATGAATTCGTTGTTAACACCGCTAAGCGATTGTACGTCCTAGTATGCTTCCATCCTCTTTCTCTTGCTACTGGATACTGAAGCTTGAGCGATTTCTATATAACAGATAAACTGATGTAAAGACATCTGTAGCTGAGATATTACATAATAAAACATTGAAACAAGAATGTGACGCTACTTTACGATGATAATGATAAGATAATTCCTCTTGAGCGGAATGCATTTTCTAGTTATTATTTTCAGGTTGATCAATGAATTTGTGTAGCCATCTAGTTGTGTATGGACTAATGAATATTTTCTGTAATAAAGGTGGCACCAACTAGCGTTATATTTCTAGAGCTAATTAAGGTTTCATTTGTTGCACCATCTAGTGATCCATTTTTAAACTAGGAATTGTTTCATGTAATAAAGACAGCGGCACCTAGCGGTATATTTCTAGGACTAATTAGGGTTGATTGTGGTGCCATCTAGTGGTGTAAAGACTAAATAATGTATTCTGTAATAGAGGTTGATCGTGTTCGTCTCCATCTCGTCTCCATCACCTCTTCCTCAAACATACAAACCAATTAATCAAATCAAAATAATCAAATCAATTAAGCAAATCAATCCCAAACAAAACACTTTCGATCAAGTCAAACAATCAGATCAATCTCAATCAATCAATCAACAACCAAATCAATCTCAATCAATCAAATCATAACTTATAGCCGGAGAAAACTAGCTTACAGCTCAAAAATACTGATTGGACTAATTTATACTTTGCTAAAACCAACCAACCACAATTCAAGAATATCAAACTGATTTAACTTAATCATACGAAATCAGCTCTCAATTCAAAAAGTAGCAGTATAATTTAACTTACAGAGTGCAGGTTCAAATACCGTTAGGAAAAACAGGTTTATTAATAAAAATTGAAGGAAAGCTTAGCGTTTGAAAATATATTATTATTATAAACAACAATACATCATTTATTTAATCAAATTCTTTATCGGTCTTCTTCTTCTTCTTCTTCTTCTTCTTCTTCTTCTTGAACAGTGATTCGTCGCTATCATCATGGTTTTGAGACTCGCCCTTCTCCTCCACTTCATCGCTCTTTTTCCTCTTCTGTGAATCATCACCATCACCTTGTATGTGAAATACATTCAGCTCATCCACGTGATCGTTTCCATCATCATCTTGAACGGTTATGTTGTAATAGTTATTAACAAGTCAGTAAAATCTCTAATGTTCGTTGATGTTGGCTCATAAACAGGAGACTACATTACTATAATGCTCACTCAATAACAGTTGCACTTTAAAGAGCGAAACGCGCGAAAAACGAGAATGCTGCTGGCCTTGGGTGCTGTGCATGGGCGCACTCGTCACGTTCGGTAAACACACTCTAATATCTTCCCTAGGGGCATGTTTATGAATCTAAACAACTTTTTTGACTGAGGTATTTTTTCCTAGGACGGCTGCGAATACTGTTTCGGCGACCCCTACCCCAAAATTCCCCGAAGATAACCGATTCTACCCGAACATTGACGAGTGCGCCCACGGACAAGACTCAAAGGCAGCAGTATTCTCGTTTCTCCCGCGTTTCGCTCTTTAAAGTGTAACCGCCATCGAGTGAGAATTATTATAATGTATTCTCCTGTTTATGAGCCAACATAAGCGGACATTAGAGATTTTACTGACTTGTTAATAAACTATTACATAACCGTTCAAGATTATGATGGAAACGATGACGTGGATGAGCTGAATGTATCTCACATCCAAGGTGATGTTGATGATTCACAGAAGAGGAAAAAGAGAGATGGGGTAGAGGAGAAGGACGAGTCTCAAAATCATGATGATGATAGCCACGAATCACCGTTCAAGAAGAAGAATAAGAAAACTGATAAAGAATGTGATTAAATAAATGATGTATTTTTGTTTATAATAATAACATATTTTCAAACGCTAAGCTTTCCTTCAATTTTTATTAATAAATTTGTTTTCCTAACGGTATTTGAACCTGCACTAACAATGCTGCAGTTAATGCGAAAGGGGGTTAGATGGGTAATTACAATAAGTGTGAGATTGGCTTTCTTTTGCACTCTGTCAGTTAAATCATACTGCTACTTTTTGAATTGAGAACTGATTTTGTATGATTAAGTTAAATTAGTTTGGTATTTTTGAATTTCGGTTGGTTGGTTTTAGCAAAGTGTAATTTAGCCCAATCAGTATTTTTGAGCTGTAGGCTGGTTTTCGCCGGCTGTAAGTTATGGTTTGATTGATTGAGATTGATTAGGTTGATTGATTGATTGATTGAGATTGATCTGATTGTTTGATTTGATTGAAAGTGATTTGTTTGGGATTGATCTGCTTCATTGATTTGTATGTTTGAGAAAGAGACGATAGAGATGAGAGAGAGAGAGACGAATACGATCAACCTCTATTACAGAAAAGATTCATTAGTCTTCACACCACTAGGTGGCACCACAAACAAACCTAATTAGCTCTAGAAATATAACGCTAGGTGGTGCCACCTTTATTACCGAAATTATTCATTAGTCCATACACAACTAGATGGTTACACAAATTCAAATTTCGCAACAAGGGGGCCCCGACAAGAGGGTGCAGACCTAACACAAGTTCTTATAGCTGTCTTATAAGGTAGCATTAGGGCCCCTTATTGGAATATTGTATGCGCACGCATTTGCCTACCTTCCATGGGCTGAACTGTAAAAAACCTCTTAAAACAACCATATTAGGGTGAAAATTCCATAAAGGGCTGAAAATGACCACCGAAAAGAATCCGTCAAAAAAATGGCCGACAAAAATACGCTTTCCACGTGGGTATATAAAAAATTGCGGAAGGTGTCTCAGGTCACAAAAATCCAAGATGGCGGTTGGTGTCTCGCTACTACTAACGTAGAATCAAAAATACTAATTATTTAAACAGAATTTTATAAATTCCAATTAAGATATTAAAAATAAATAATATTCTTGGACTATTCGTCGAATTATTTTGTAAAATAACGAGTACTTCCTTCAAAATGATGGAACATTGAAATTAACAAAAAAACCCGCTTCAAGCGCCATTTTGAAAACAAAACACTACTTGTGATACATCATTGGAATGGGAATTTGGAGATGTATCGTTCAATGAAAAAAAAATTGGTAGGTTCCTACTTAAAATAAGATATAACGCATATATAGTCAGCTGTTTTTAATGTCGAAAAATTTATTTTAACAAAATTAAGGTAAGTACCTCTTAATGATTTAGTTAACACCCGGTATAAACATAAACGGTTTTTAAAATGTATTGAGATTGATGCAGTGCACTCACCAATCGGTTAGTTGGTAACATTTTCATGTATATACAGTGCGTTAATCACCACATATAATATCAAATGTTCCATAATCAATTAAAAAGAGGAGCTTATTCGTTGAAGAATGAAAAATATGAAAATGGCATCGGAGAAATAATATATTAGCAGCAGATAAAATTAACCCCATAATAAAACTTTAAAAAAATTAATGACCGACTATGAATTTATTGATGTAGTTTCTGCAGTGCAGTCGTTTTTAATGTTATGGTTAATTTTCAACCTTTATCTTTAATTATAATACAAACATAAGCAAATTAAGTAATTCCAATTAAGAAAAAAATACTGTACACAGTGTAAGTGGATGAACCGAAAGGGATTAAATTCAGTGCATGTATTATAGGAGACATTGCTGATAATATCGTCTGCTAATACCAAGAGATCTTGGTTTATAATTATAACTTGTTGAAACTTATCTTTACATACCTACTTATAAGCAAGCATAAAGTTAATATTGTGGGAAAGTGATGAGCATTTTAAAAAGATAGTATTAAACGATTAATACTCACTATGTTTAAATTACTTTAAAAAAAATGGTCTTAGACAAGAATTAGAGTTGTTCATATTCTAGTTGCTTTAATAATGCATTGGTGATATCACCTCTCCCAATACAACATTTTTCTTATATTCATCATTCAATTCTATATTTAATAGCACTAATGTTTTAAATACAATTTAATTCCACAATTTCTTTTATATAATTATTTATTTCTCTACGAGTTTCAATACTTGTATCATTATCAAAATAAAATTAAAATAACAAACAAGCATTTATGTTAACAAATCATTAAGCTAAAACAGCAAACTTGATGTAAATTATAATTCTATATTTAAAATATCTGTTAAAGGTGAGTCTATATCACTTTGTTCGTTCATTAAAGGTACTTTCTGTTTATGCTTAAAAATTTATTAAAATTTAATGTAGTTTTGTGAAGTAATAAGGTGACTATTTACTATTAAATGTTTGGCATAATTTCATTTGTGTGTGTCCAATATAAACAGTATTTACAGAGTGTGAAGTTCATTTTATAAACACTCGACTTCGAAATGTCGTGAGTGGAATCTTTCGCACTAAATATACATCTAAGAACAAGCTATTAGGTAATTCTTGTTCTCTCGTAATATATGAGTTACTTTTTCTGATATTTATCGAAAATATTAAATCAACATGTATTTACGAGAATGTAAACTTTCACCATTTCGATAACACTTACCTTCGTCAGTAGTAATATATATTAAAATTGTAAAGATGTTGAAAACAACTTTGTTAAAGTTGAAAAATTAAAACATAAACATCAGCCTGCTATTAATATAATTGTTTGAGAAAGTTATAAAGCCAACTATTGAATTAAATTTTAACTAGACCTTAAAGCAAATGCTTTACCAATTATATGTTCAATTGACCCAGCACTTAATTTAACATAAGCAGTTGAAATTAAGATTAAAATTAAAAAATTACAAAAAACGTTCTTCATTATGCTTTTCATTGTTAGATTTAACTGGACGATTTCATTTGATGTCGTGCTTATACTTGTGAATGCTTCTATCATTTTTAAATTGAAGGTTTTCTCAACATGACTATGTGTGCCAAGAAAGTATTCCAATAACTTCTTGTTGTCGGTAACTGCACGATCGACATAAACAAACATATACCCAAATGTTGTTGTAGTTCCGTGTCAGTTAAATTTAAAGGTTTGAATTTGGACTGAGTAGAGTTTCGACTGTTCAACGATATACTTTACCACTTCGTTGGTGAAGAAAAATAAAAAAAAAAAATGATAAGGTGGCACAAGATGAATTATTTCTTGGGGTAGTGTTTCATTTCCTAAAAATCGAAGATCATATTCTACCGAACGCAAATATTAACCAAGTTGATTTTACATTGATTTATTGATTTTAAACTAATTGTATGCATTTTACAGGCCTGAAATTGATTTCCACATGAATATGGGATGCTACTACATATAAATACACATCTTTTACATGCCTACGGCCAATTTGAAAGGAAAATTATTTGAAATTTTCATACACCCTTAGAAACTAAATTTGGTAATATAGTCACTAATATAGTGAATTGTGACTTGAAATTGAGGCTACTTTACTATTTTACCTCTTATAATTTATTTTGAACAAAATGTCTCAATCTATAACAATTTTACATAATTTTGTGTGAGAAATAACATAACCTCAAATTAATACAATAACTTTTAATGTATAATTTTACACTTTTAAGCACTTTAATTGTGTGTGAAAGTGTATATTCTTAATTTCATGTCTTATTTTAATTTATTCTCACACTTTTATAGGTTTACAAGTTCTTCTGAGACTAGTATCGAATTGTTGCTTATCACTAATTTAATGTCTGTAAATGTTAATTAATCACAATAATTCCAGAACTGCTGGCTTGTTTATGTTTTATAGTTAATCACCAATGTATTTATTCTGTTTTATGTAATTTTAGCACTTAAATTCGTTTTCACTAACACGAACGTTTTTATAATTCTTGGCTGCGTACAATGAAATTGTGACATTGATTTATCTAATCCTAGTTTTAACATTATATTTGGTATCTACAGCCTGTACTTCATGTCGTTAGAACATTATGTTTAAATAAACCTACTAACTAAAATTGAACTTGATTTAATGCTTTACGATAACTAACATATCCTACTTATATGTAATATGTTGTCGAATATTATCATTTTAACATTTATTATGAATTATTTAAATTTACATCCATCTCAATGTTAATCAATCATCACCAATATTATATATAACAAAATGTACCATTTGTACAAATTAATAAAATTGCTCGCTATGTGAATTACTAGCTATACTAATGTAATTTATGAACATCTACTATATATATATATATATATATATATATATATATATATATATATATATATATATATATATATATATCTATTTTTATTGATATCTAATACATATTTACTACAAATACATCATCAAAGTTCACACAGAGGTATAGTTGGCTGTAAATTTCTACTTTGTCTATGAAATAGACAATAGCTCTGAGCTTCAAAGATGGCGAGTTCTGTACATATAAATATGGCATATGCCATTTATGGCATAGTATGCGGTATAGGGGTTAAAAAATTAAATTTTTAAATTATCCATGAAGATATTAGCTAAAATAAGGAAAATTGGACTACCCATAGGTAAACCACTTTTTGTAAATAAATCTTATTATTGAATGTGACATAATTTTGATTTACACAAATGAAGTAGTTGAATCAACTCCATTATTGTAACTAATTCAAGATTATTATTAAACAAAAAAATTATTTAATACAAGTATACATTCTTGAGGGGGTATTTTAAAAACATACTAGTAACATCAAAACTTACAAGCATATTAGTAGTAGTAATTTTGTTTTGTAGTTTATTACTTAGTTCTAAAGAATTCTCAATAGAATTTTTGTACTTTAAATTGCTTGTTATGAAGTGGTATAGTTTATTTGCTAAAATATGGTTAGGTGCTTGGATGTAAGAAGCAACAGGTCTAATAGGGAGTATTTGTTTTGTGGAGTTTTATGAGACCGTAAAGTTTTGGTGCTTGTGGGTTCTTGAACAAAATTTGTTGTTTGTAAACCTGCAGATTAGATATTACAGTTGATAAACTTTGTCTCACTTCTTCTTGTAATTTTGTTGTATGATCTCTATTTAAGATGTGTAAATTTTTGTTAATAATAAAAGCATTGACATTCTGCATAAAACTATCTTTTGGAATGATTACTATCGTGCTGCCTTTATCTGCTTTAACATAAATTGGATTATTTGTGTTGATTTTATTATTTTGTTACGAATTTTTTTGTTTGACGTAAACTTACAACGGTACGAATTTAAAGTAAGAGGGCCAACAAAATTTCAAAAAGATGTGACGCGAAGTTTATAAAACTGTAATACCTGCTTCACAAATTTATAGAAACAACAAATTTTACACAAGCAAGTACCAAAACTTTACTTATAGAAATCCACAAACTAAATATGCCCATTATACCTAATAATACCTTGGCAAACAAAGTAAACCACTTAGTAGGGAACAATTTAACGTACAAACCAAAAAATTCTATTAAGAATTATTTAGTACTAATTTATAAACTACAAAACATAAAATTAACACTGCATAATATGCTTATACGTTTTGATGTTACTCGTACGTTTTCTAAAATATCCTCTCAAGAATACACGCGTTTATTAAATAATTTTTTATGTAATAATAATGTAGAATTAATTATAAAAATGAAGTGAATTCGAATATTTGGTCACTGTGTTAATTAAAACGAGTTCACATTCAATAATGAGATTAATCTACAAAAAAATGGTTTCCCTGTGGGCAGTTCGCCCATTTTAGTTAATATATTTATGGATAATTTAGAATACCAAATTCTTTAATTGAATGGTTCTGATAAGATTGTATTTTTCTGTCGTTCCGTTATTGATATTTTAGCATGTCTTGATAGTTCATCAGATTTCTAATTAATATTAACAATTTATATCGTAACATAAAACTTACACTAGAGACAGAACCAAACAGAGCCAATGATTTTCTAGATTTAAAAGTAAAAATTAATATACAGAACAAGTTTCAGTTCTCCATATTCACAAAACCTACACATACAGACATTACAATTCTAAAAGATTCAGGTCACCATAAAACACATAAGTGAGCTGCGTAGTACGTATAGATCGTTAGTACATAGAGCAATATTATTACCTTTAAACCAAACAAATTTTAATAATGAAATATCAATTACTAAGCAAATTACACAAGCAAACAGTTACATTTCAATATAATCGACACTTTAGTTAAAAATCAAGAGTAAAAATTATCTATCAAAAATATTTACCATTTAGCAACAAACCGACAGAAAGTAAATACATATAAACTTTATATTTTGGAAAAATATCAGAAAAAGCATATCATATATTATAAAAGAACAAAAAGCACATAGCAGTTTTCAAACCTAACACAAATGTTCTTAATTCTGTTTATATTCTGTAATCCTGTTTATATTGGAAAAACACTTAAGAAACTTTGATATTAGATACAACGAGCCCATTAGATGTTACAAATATAAACACACACAAATCGAATTACGCCAAACATTTAATAGTAAATACTCACCTTATGACAAAATAATTTTTTTACATTTTTGTAACAAATCAGATGTTTTGGAAGCATTCGATACAATATAAAAATGAATAGATTTAAAACATATTAAAAATCACACTTCTAAGAAAACACGTGCTTACTAATAAAGGGTGTACTATTAAACAATTTAAACAATATTATTAATCTTAATAGCGTAACTTACAGAAAATATATTGGCAATCAAGAACAATGTCCTACAATATTTAATTCTCTGTTGCAGTAAATCACCAAAGTTCTTCATGTTCTTAAAAGGTAACCTTTGACGTTTATCTGTCAAAATTTATGTCTATACAAAGAACAGTTAAGTTCTACGTTATAAGTGAAAATGTATAGTTAGCAATTAATTTGGGTTTTATTTTCACTATTACCTTCACTTTGAGAAATTGTAGTATCCTAGATTATATTTGAGCGACGTTTTATTTTATTAGCCACTGTTGCACCAAATTGGCAAAGAACCAAGGACACTTCTTGTTACGACTATTTTTGAGTTGTATTGAAATATACCGTAATTTAAGGTCTTTCGTTGATTCAGTTGTAAATATAAGAAAAATTTTAATTATTTTTGCATTATAGAAATGAGGTAGGCAACTTAATTTACATTTTGGTGTAACTTAAGTGCATATCTTCTTTGGGGGATATATTTCTTAAAAGTTTATACTCCCACTTCAAATTATTTTTCTGCTCAATACGTTCGCGCAACGCGTCATCATGGACTTAATTCTTTGCGCAAATCTTTTCGCGCACGACTACCTCATCTAATTTCAAAGCACCTATTTTTTTTCACTTCCTGATGACTGTTGTGTGTGCAGGAAGCATTTTTGGGTTTTCTACCTAAATTTTAGTGTAAAGTGCCATTAATTTGATGATAATATATCTTTTAACGCATTATACTAAATTTTTAAGTACGCATTTAATTTTACTGTGTCGTACGCTTCCATTTTATGATTGCAATTTTTGCATTCAAAACCTTCAAGAAAATGCATTAAATTTTGGGTATGGTTTACAACGTAAAGCATTATTTCAAGACATTGCGCAATATTGATGCAAAGATGACATCACCTTAGTTGAAATTTCCGTAATCGTTTAGACACCAGAGGTTATTAAAAAATTTTTGTACAAAATTTTACAAACAGGTATTTATTTAATGATTTTTATCAATTTAAGTCTAGTTTTAAGATATATTTTATTTAACCCTATCATTAACTGTTAATAAACATAGTTGTATATTTTTTATTTTTTTCCATTTTGATAAAATTTCTAGTGTAAAACTCGGTTTAGTTATTCCGAGCATAATTAAAAAATAACTTGGCGTCCGAGATTATTTTTATTAGTGTTACATTGCAATTTTTTATATTGATGTTCAGTGGATGTAAGCTATCAGATTTTGTGGTAATCAAGCAAATCAAAAGACTGGCCCTATATTTATTTACCGAGTGGGACAAAGGCATTATTTTATATTCTATGCAAAAAACTTCTAATGCTTGAATATTTTAAGAAATGCCACTATCTTCTAGTTTATAATTTCCGGTAGTTTACCAAAATCCGCCTTAATGTAGCCTAATTTTTCTATAATAAACTCGGTAGACTATGATTGCTAAGTTAGTTGTTAGATAAATATTGTGCATAAAATAGTCTGGTGTGTAACCACGTTCTTCACCTGGTAAACACCGGCTGTGGTAGCGGAAAGTCACATGTGGTTTTGTAATACTGCGTTTTTAAAAGACCTTTTAGGGAAACCTTTTTAACCTGACTAATAACTTGGTCAAATTCTAGCGAGTAAATGCATATTTTTTCTGTCACCCTATGTATTTGCTAAACATACGTATGAAGCGTATGAAGTGAATCATTAACAAACCTTGCTAGAGTACAATTGTTAGGTTTCCCCAGTACCTTACATGATAAATGGTGTGGGATTCCGTTGATGTTAAGGCCCCACAATAATGTCCACATCTAAACGGTGGTGAATTTCAAAACAACATTTTATTTGTAAAAATTTTTGATTTATGAAAAAAAATGCAAAATAATATAGAGAAGTGAAGAAAGTATTTCATATATTATGAAAATTTTTACGAAATATGAAAAAAAGCTCACAATATGATGAAGTATAGAACTACTTTATTGCGTTTCGTAAATGTGCGCATCATAACACGCTAAAAATTCTAGTTCTCAAACCAATTTAAATATTATACAGACTATGGCATTTCATAAAAATCCGACGCTTAGTCCTCAGTCATAAGCAGGTGATTTATACACAGAGTTAATGGTCTTTCCCTTTTATTTAGAGTAATTGACATTCTCCTAAATTCGTAACACCTCAATTGTACAGATCTCTAAATTTAGCACATCAGTATTTTGAGTGATTCGTGTTTCACTTAGTACTATTTAAATTTAGAAAAATCCCAGAAATTTAAAAAGTTTTTTTTAATACTTCTTATATTACTATGAAAAACGATTCATATTGAAACTTCTGCTTAAATTAGTAATGACTCAACAAAAAGGTCACTTATGATAGAAAACGCATTTAACAGAATATTCGTCAAGTACGATAATGCTTCTATTTATAGTAAACGAAATAATAAATTAAGAACCCCCAAATTTAAAACTTAATTTCTATTTCTTAACCGCAACGTTAATGCTTTTTGAGTAAATATAATCAATGTAATATAATCAACTTGTAATCGTTTCCTTATTATATTAGAAGCCAAATCTACAATAACGGTTTACAATCCACACCCAACGCCACAGATTGTATAAGCCAAAAGTTTACTTATTTAAACAGGTTAGAGGAAATGCACTAAACATGCGACAAAATGCGATTCTTTACGTCACTTATTAATTATCTGTATCAATTCTTTCTGGATTTCGATTATCAATGATATGATTTTCTTCAAGTTTGAAAGATTCATACCTGTCGCATTTTCTGTCCACGCGCAAAATAAAAAGTAATGTCTGCAAACCTTATAAATTACCATATAAGCAAAATTGGCACTTTTTAATGGATGGCAGAGATCCAGACACAGTTTGAACAGTGTATAGCATGTCATACTTGTAGTGTGAGATAGGTGAAAATATAAATCTAATAACCGTACTTCAGGAATCAAATTATAAGATTGCAACATTAACTTGAAAAATTTGAACTTGGAAGGTCGGTCAGCTATTATTAATGTAACACTGACAGATAAATCAAAGGAAATGGTTAAATGTAAAAAACGACAAGTTACAGTACTTGTTGTAACCATAGAAATTAAAAGTTTTACCGATACTTTCCGAATCCCAAATTATATGGCATAATATATCATGTTTCGGTCAAAAGACGTCCAGTTTTCGAATTGTGAAAAAACTCAAGGAATTAAAGCATTCCATTCGAGGGGTTATAGTATCAATTTCTTTCCTTTCGGGATGAAAATATTTTTAACCCTAGTCCGAGCATGCCGAGATTGTAACGCAACCGGGCATACGGGGTCCATTGGTCCCCAGTGCATTATTGCAGGGATTAGTTGACCCCGTACTGAGTTGATTTGGTCTTTTACAATGAGACAAATATATGGAAAAGATCTATTTTGTAAATAACATATGCAAAAATGATTTTTACAGCTATGTATATGTATAACTATGTTTTATTGTTTACTCATGCTACGGATTGCTTTCGAGTGCTCATGGCACACGCTGCGCTCGCATGTTATACAGTTTGGTTTCTGCTTTCAGACTTCTGGAGCACACAAAACAACGTTTTTTTATGGCATTTAAAGCATTTTTCTTCTTTTTAGTTGGTACAGATGTAAACTTATCCATGCAGTGCTTCGTCACCTTTCCTGAACATGTCGACCTTCTAATCCTGGTATGGGGCAAGACCAAGCTTTCTGCCGTAGATGTTAGGAACAAACCTCCACTTTTGATCCATCATGTCAAATCTTCCATTAGTGTTGGTATCATACATACTTATTTCAGATTTCTTATGACCTTCCGCACTACATTCTAGGTTGTGGTGCATTTTTTATACTACACTGAAACCAACTAGTGACGTTTTTTTCTCATGATCCCCCCTGGGTAAAAATTCAGGAGGAACAAATGTTTTGTTGTTTTTTACAGTTCCTACTACTGTTAACGAATTGCTAAGCAACTTGAACGCCAAATCTAGACTAGCCACAGGGCACATTTTGATTGGCATTATGATACAGTAGCGCTAATTACTCAACCCATTGCACCTGAATTCCCTCCCTTTCCAGTGTAAATAATACCACCCAGCGGATAATATGATTTCGAATCACATGACCACCATGGATTCATCCTATATTTTTCAGGATTGGAAGTCATATACTGTCTAAAAGGAGACCTTCCTCTATGCTGATGTGATATACGCTTATGGTAGGTAATACATTCTAACATTTATATCGATACCATCCCATATTACGTGTATAGGAGTCAACTTGTCAGATTGACGTCTCACAGAATTAATATACTTGTCATTGAATTATATCAATTGGAATAAACTCTTAAATTGCTTCAGGCCCATGGTCGCTCGAAATATTGGGGGATCCATGCAACGAATTCCAAAAAATATTGTAATTGATCCTGTTATTGTTCAAGCGACCATCAGAGAATAATAGTCCAAAATATCTGGGTTGGAACAACACACGAACATCCAACCTACAAAGTGGAAATTAAAAGAAATGAAATAACCCTAATTACAATTTTTTTAGGATAATTATGGGACCTCCTTTCTAATAAGTTCATTACGAAAATAGGCAACATTATAAAAAACGAAAACAGTAATCTATGTCAAATAGATGATTAAAACTTCATGCCAGATAGAGGTTAACGGACATCTAGATGCTAACCTAAAAAAATTCCAAAACCGCCCGTTTCAATAATATAGCTTAAGCATCATATTTCTTTAACTTTTACATTTACTGTGGTTTACATTACCAAAGTTTATAAAGAAAAGCAATGTAAAATTAAATTTTCTCTAAAAATATGTCTACACATTTTCTTATATTATTATATTATTTAGGTATTGAAAAAATTTGAACCAACACTAACTCATGAATTTATTTGACGCTAAATTATTCGTCGTATCAAAAAATTTCTTACAACATAATCTGTACCATCAAGGTCTATA
Source organism: Vesta saturnalis (assembly GCA_036346205.1). Lineage (NCBI taxonomy): Eukaryota > Metazoa > Arthropoda > Insecta > Coleoptera > Lampyridae > Vesta > Vesta saturnalis. The sequence continues at coordinate 935,776 of JARFJB010002317.1, read as the reverse complement.
TTTTTATAAAAATCGAAAACAGCTCCTAATGAACCGCCCTCGCCGCGGCTGAATTTCTCCCAAAATCTAATCAGTTTCAGGAGAAACACATACACACGCACGCATGCAGGTGCACACATACAGGCATGCATATGGATGCACACGCACACACACGCACACGCGCACTCACGCACACACACGCGCACAAGAACACACGGACACACACGGACACACACAGACACACACGAGCACACACGGACACACACACACACACGGACACACGGACACACACACACGACACCACACACACCACACACACACACGTACACACACACACACACACACACACACACACACACGACACGACACATCACAGACACATACACGGACACACGGACACACAGGACAAACGGACACAGACCACTGGACACACACACACACACACGGACAGCACAGGCCCACACGGGTTCACACGGACATACACAGGTATACACGGACACACACGGACACACAAGGACAACACGGACGTACAGGGACCACATGGATGCACACGGACACATACGGACACACACGGACACACGGACACACACGGACACACACGGACACACGACGGACACACACGTACACACAGGGACACACAGGGATACACACGCACACAACACACACACACACACACACACACACACAACAGACACATACAGACATCACAGACACACACGGAACACGACCACATACAGACACACAGAGACACACCGAAACACACCAACACACACGGAGCACAGGCCACACACGGACATACACAGATAACACACGGACACAAGGGGACACAGACGGACACACACCGACACACACGACAGCATGGCACACACGGGTCACACGGACATACACAGGTATACACGGACACACACGGACACACAAGGACAACACGGACACAGGGACGACATGGATGCACACGGCACACACGGACACACACGGACACACACGGACACACAGGACACACACGGACACACAGGGACACACAGGGATAAACACGCGCACAGATACACACACACACACACACACACACACACACATACACACATGCACATACGGACACACAGAGACACACCCCGAACACACACCAACACACACGGACACGCAACGCCACACACGGGCACACACGGACACACATAGGTACACACGGACACACTCGGACACAAAGGGACACACACGGATACACACGGCCGCACACGGACACGCATGGCCACACACGGGTACACACGGACATACACGGACATACAAGGATACACACGGACACATACGGATACACACGGACGCACACGGATGCACACGGACACACACGGACATACACGGACACATAGGGACACACACGGACACACACACACAGACACACGGGCACACACGGACGTATACTGACGCGCACGGACGGACACGAACGCTTACGGGCACACACTGACGCACATGCTCGCGCATAGACGCACACGTACGCACACGGATGCACACTGGCGCACACGGACGAACATGGACTCACACGGAATCCCATGGACATACACGGGCGCCTACGGACGTACACGGGTGCACACGAACGCATGCGGATGCACACAAGCGCATATATACATCATGGTCGATATTGACAGAACTTTGCCAAACATTGCAAAATGACCTAATAAGTCGAATGGTGAGGAAAATTCGATTTCATAACCTTCTATAGCTACATATGTATATGTAGGTTGGAACGTAAAAATGCATACAACTCAATAGTGTGGTAGAAGTCAATTTTATGGGGATTAGGACTCAAACAGCTTGCTTGTTGGTACAAGTTGCTATACATTCAACAATTTTGTTGACTGCGAAAGGATAAAAAATGCGTTCTTCCCTACTCCACTGGTTTTGTGACCTGGGGACACCTTGGTCGCCATTTTTACTCGTCCACGTGTGTGTGTGTGTGGGGGGGGGTATTTCCACCCTGTTTTTGGCGGTTTCTTTTCGGTGGTCATTTTCAACCCCTTGATGGAATTTTCACCCTAACTAGAGCCCTTTTGGTTGGGTTAAGAACCATTTTGGTAGTTCACCTTTTTTTTAAGGTTTCTTTTCGGATGCCTTTTTCAACCCCCAATTATTTTTGTTTTTACACACCCGCGTGGGGGATCGTATTTTCCACCCCTATGGTTTCTTTTCGGAGACATTTTTCAACCCTTGATGGAATTTTGGAATTTTGGAATTATGACCTTTTTGTACTTGCTCACGTGAGAAGTGTATTTAGATCTTGAGCTTGGTGTTGGACTTGAGGTTGGTCTTGGACTTGGGGTTGGGGCGGAGTGCTGGGTGGTATTTTTTAACCATAATTAAGATCCTTTTGATCATATTAAGAGCAGTACAACCTCTGGAAGTTAGGCAATTGCACGTGTTCTGATTGAAAAAGATTTTTATTTAAGCTGCGTTCATTAATATGTATTAGAACCCGTTTTTATTTTATCAAATGAGATTGCATAATTGTATTTTGTTTAATTCCTATCTACAGATTGTAACCTTACAAAATTTTATATATACATTGGGTTGTATTTTAATAATTAAATTTCACTGTCATTTTAAATTAATATCAATACGCAATGAAAAAAAAAATTTAAAGTTACTTACACGACACAGTAATCAGAATATTATTTTTCTAAACGAAGTATAGAATACAATTTTAGTAAATAATAACTAGATCATTAAAAAATTTAAATATTGTATTGAAGATAACAAATCACAACACCCTCTAACGGTCGAAGGCTTGAAAAATGTCAACTAAAATCTAGTTTTATTTCGAATATAGCCATTTTCGTGCTAAACCAAAAAAAAAAAAAACGTAAATACACCTTTCAGAGGTTAGCTAACATACTTTATAAGTAACCTTAGATTAAAATTAAATAAAGTCTTGAACATTATTAGTCGCTAGTTAATTAGTTGCCACTAGTTACTTGCTCCAGCTATTTCAAATGTGATTGCAACTTAATATTATCATTCAAAACTGACTATTGCCAAAAATTATGGTTTCGTTTAGAAGTAGGTTTTTGAAAAATATTATGTTACTGACCGTAAAAAGGGCGCTCGCAATTATGCATTTTTTAATTCTTACAATGTGCGCTAGATCTTAGGTACTATTGTTTATTTTCGCATTTCGATAAAGTTAAGTACAAGAACAATTTTATTCTTAACTACAGTAAGTGATATTTAAATAAACATTTTTTCAATGTTTAGTGTGAAATTTTGTATAAAATATAACAATCAGTTGAAAGCATATGCACCTTTTAAAGTGTCAGCTTTTATAAATCTCAGAATTTTTAGTTTATTAAATAACTATTTGGATGGAACTCGCTACGTTATATTTAACATAGATAAACAAAGCGCTTGTAAAAATACGGAAGCATTATGGTTTCATTAATCTTTCAATATCTATTTTCTATTCCAATCTAAAACGTAAAATTCTATAGAATACGATTTAAAATGGAAGTATGTAATCAGTGTGTCCTTTGAAATACAGTTTTTTTTTCGAATATGCATTTGTTGCACTGTAATTATAGCAAGATTGTAAGCCTACGATGAAAACCTATGTTCTATTTAGGTCAAAATAAAATGGAAATACATATTGATGTATATATGCGTGTAACATAAATTTTAACAGTCCAATTTTTTTAGATTTACCAAACAGATTTATGACCACTGGAAATAAATGCTATTCGAATTTTGTGTAAAATCAATATTAAATGTATTTAATAGGCATATTGTGTTGTTTTTTACACAACGGAAGAAATTTTAACGGCTAAACAGTTCACGGCAACGATTATCAATAAATTCTTAACAAGATAAAACAAATAGTTTTAGACAAGAAAGGTAACCTGACAGTGGCGATACTGAAATCCAATTCACTTTGAAACTTGTCTAGAAAGATTTAAAATTCAGTTGGTCATAAACCAAACATTCTTTTGAAATATATTAAACAGAAACGGTTTATTTGATTAAAAATTAATTAGAAACAAAGTTATATTGTGACAGTACTTCGTACCAAAAGTGGCTAATTTCGGGATTCTTCGGTGTCTCAATGACAACTATACAAAAAGGAATTTACTTTTTGTCCTAGTACAAAAAGTAGTTTGACGTTCATTAAATATCTTCATGTGAATGACATTCATGGGATGTCGTTACTTCAATAAACACCATTTTTAAATTTTCACATGTTCATCACAAACAACGTTTTGCAGTTTTTTTATTTTGGTTTCAAGCAAATGTAAGTTTATTTACATGTTTTGAGTGAATATCTTCTATGAACAGAAATCAAGATCTGCTGTCGCTGGTCGCAACATCTACCTTTACGTTATTTCACTGTCGCATGTGAATCAAATTTATGGAGTTTTATTCTTGCATTTTCGGAACTCGGAAGTTTGGTGGACGACCCAAAACTTGTTACCGGCGAAAATGGCAGTAGAACGGAAGTAACAGATAAGGAAAAGGGTGCCGGTAGCTTAGTTGAATCAAGGGCGTGGGCGTGTTACTAATTTACGCATTTAAGATAGCTCGTAATATGTAAGTCACAATAGGGGTTTGTCATAAATCATTTGGGCGCCAGAAAGTTTTTAAATATTAATAAAGGGGTCGTAGTACCTAAATACGAAAAGTTCACAGCTAAGTTCCCAAACAAACAAAATACTTGTTTACCTTCTGATGCAAATCCAGGTGAAACAGAGACTTACTGACGGTTGGTTCCTATAAAAGTTAAAATATTTGAAAATACTTGCAAAACAATGAGGCTCTAAAAGCCAGCTGATTCGTTAACTATCGAATTACTTCATGTTTATGTTATCTCAAATCTTACATGCTCGAATTAAATTATTTTGACAAAACTCAAAATAGCAAATACTCCAATAGAGGAATTCTCATTGATCGTTGCGGTAAAGCTTTTACTAGAGTAATGACAAATAAATGAACGTTCTCCCTGTTTAGTTGCATAAATCAATATTTGCCATTAAATAAATAAATCACTCGGTAATTTGCACGTACAAAAAGTATTTAATCTCTTAAATTTGCTCGTACGTAATTAATAGCGCAGTAATAGGAATGGAGTCACAATAATATTATAACTGTAAATCGATACTACCCATATGAAAATGTAAACTTTCACCATTAACACTCATAATAAAATACTTATCTTTTTGGGATTTTTAATGGTGTACTTTAAATTATACAATCTAAACGTTTCGATAACACTTACAGTTATCTTCGTCAGTAGTAATGTTAGTTAAAATTGTTAAAGATGTAGTAAACAATTTTGTCAAATTTGAAAAATTCAAACATAAACATAAACCTGCTATTAATATAACAGTTTGAGAAACGTATAAGCCAACTATAAAATTGTAGTAAAGAATAACTAGGTCATTAAAATTAAATATTGTTAAACTGCCTCAAAGATGACAAACCAGAACACTCTCTACGACGAAAGCTAACAATGAAATTTGCCAGCCAAAAAACACATTTAACAAAATTTAATCGAGTTATGATGTAAGTGTAAAGTTGTGAAAACTTCAATTTTAAAATGATAGAAGCATTCACAAATCCAAACATTACATCAAAAAATAACCCAGTTAAATCTAACAAAGAGATATCTTTATCAATAATTGGAAGTGTTATTAACAATGAAAAGCACAATGCAGAACGTTCTTTGTAATTTTAATTTCAATTTAATTTCAACTACTTATGTTAAATTATAGTGCTGTGGAAATTTAACATATAATTGATAAAGCATTTGCTTCAAGGTCTAGGAAAAACACAGCAAAAAACCTAGACATACCAAAAGTTGAAAACAAATTAAAATCAAGGCGTATCATTATGCTCTTTTTTAATTATAAGATGCCAAAACCTATTTAAACGGAGATTTTCTTCTTGTCTATTAAAATTATTCGGGTGTTTATATATTTCAATAGCTTCACGTTGCAAACGAACATAAGTAATGGTTTGTCTTGACAATATTTTCATATTGTCAAATTGAATGTCATGATTTAAATTATTCAGGGCATGGTCAGCCACAGCAGACCTCTCTGGTTGACCCAATCTACAAAATCTCATATGTTCTTTGCGTCTTGTATCAAAGCTACGTTTTGTGGTCCCGATGTATACTTTTCCACATGAACAAGATAACTTATACACTCCGGAAGATGATAAAGGGTTTGACACATCTTTAGGTGATCTTAAATGTTCTTTAATTTTTCTTGTAGGTTTAAAAATAGTCCTAATGCCATGTTTGATTAGGATTTTTCAATTCTATTTGTAACATTAGCTATAAAAGGAAGAAAAGCAGTACCAACATTAAGAACTGGTTTTTCTTTAAGGTTACGCCTAGAAGGTGTAATAACATTATTAATATCTGTAAGTGAATATCCATTATCTTGTAAGGATTTTCTTAAATATTTATATTCATCATTCAAAAATTCAGGGTCACAAATTCGTTTTGCTCGATCTACTAAAGATTTAATTACACTAATTTTTGACGTGGATGGTGGTTGGATAATTTATGAAGGTATCTATCAGTGTGTGTCGGCTTTCTGTAAACCTTAAAAGATAGTGAATTATTATTTTTAGATATTAATATGTCAAGAAATGGTAAACTTCCATTAGTTTCTTTTTCCATGGTAAACTGAATACTAGGATGTATACCATTTATAAAACCAAAAACTCATGCAGTGCTTCTTCTCCATGTCTCCAAATAACAAATGTGTCATCTACATATCTATACCAAACTGAAGGTTTTTAGGTGTATTTTGTAACGTTAATGTTTCAAATTTTTCCATATAAAATTAGCTATAACAGGACTAAGGGGACTACCCATTGCTACACCTTCAATCTGTTCATAAAATTTATTATTCCACTGAAAATAAGTTGTAGTAAGACAGTGCTGAAAAGAATGGTTATGTCCTTTGGAAAAAGATGATCTATGTATTCAATAGTTTCTTTTAGAGGTACTTTTGTAAAAAGTGAAATAACATCAAAACTAACCATTATATCACCCTCTTCAATTTTGAAACTATGCATTTTTTCAACAAAGTCGGCAGAATTTTTAATGTAATGGGGTGTTTTTCCTATATGAGGTTGTAATAACAATGTAAGATGTTTTGCAAGGTGATATGTAGGAGAACCAATTGCACTAACAATAGGCCTTAAAGGAATATTAGGTTTATGAATTTTGGTAAACCATATAGTTTTGGTGAAATAGCTTCAGAGTTAGATAGTTTCTTCTTTATTTCTTCAGGAATAGATGATAATTTAATCAGCTCTTTAGTTTTTAAAAGAAACTTTTTTGTTGGATCTTTTGGTATTTCATGATAAGTTTCTGGTCCCAACAATTGTTCTATCTTAGTGTTATAATCGTTCATATTTAATATAACAGTTGCATTACCTTTATCTGATTTTAATATTATAATATTTTCATTGCGTTTAAGATCAAGTAAAGCATGTCGTTGACGAAAGGATAAGTTGCTCTTTGGAGGTTTTGTTTTACGTAATATGTTAACGGTGTTATATCTAACTTCATTAGCAGCATCAAAAGGTAATAATCTAATGGAGTTTTCGATGTTGGAAATTATATCTTCAAAAGGTATTACTCTTGGTGTTATCGCAAAATTTCCTCCTTTAGAAAGCGCTTCAATAGCATAATCTGAAACAACATTATCAGAAAGGTTTATAACTGTTTTTCTACAATCAATAGATGGTCTATTATTTTGTTGTTTGTATAATTTATTAAATTTTTCTTTTGACGTTGACATGAGATGTCAAAATTTATTTCCATAGATTTAAACGTTATAGAATCAATTTTATCCCAATCTTCTTTATTCAAAATAGATGAAATTTCTAAATGTAAATATAAAAGATTTTTATCGGTGTTATCCAGTAACTTCCTAGTAATATGTATTTGATTACGTAGAAGAGCATTTTCAGTTCTTCTGTAAATATTATTCGCTTGCTTGTTTTAAATTTCTTTTAATATAGATAAACTTTGGGATAATCTTTTGGTCTCGGCATCGTAATAAAAAGTGAGTGACGATAATAATTGTGCTTTACGTTTCCTTAATTTTTCAAATTGTCTGATAAAACGATAAGTTTCCTCCCCATAAAGGACTGAAATATGAAAATGTAAACTTTCACCATTAACACTCATAATAAAATACTTATTTTTTTGGGATTTTTAATGGTGTACTTTAAATTATACAATCTAAACGTTTCGATAACACTTACAGTTATCTTCGTCAGTAGTAATGTTAGTTAAAAATTGTTAAAGATGTAGTAAACAATTTTGTCAAATTTGAAAAATTCAAACATAAACATAAGCCTGCTATTAATATAACAGTTTGAGAAACGTATAAGCCAACTATAAAATTGTAGTAAAGAATAACTAGGTCATTAAAATTAAATATTGTTAAACTGCCTCAAAGATGACAAACCAGAACACTCTCTACGACGAAAGCTAACAATGAAATTTGCCAGCCAAAAACACATTTAACAAAATTTAATCGAGTTATGATGGTTGTAAAGTTGTGAAAACTTCAATTTTAAAATGATAGAAGCATTCACAAATCCAAACATTACATCAAAAAATAACCCAGTTAAATCTAACAAAGAGATATCTTTATCAATAATTGGAAGTGTTATTAACAATGAAAAGCACAATGCAGAACGTTCTTTGTAATTTTAATTTCAATTTAATTTCAACTACTTATGTTAAATTATAGTGCTGTGGAAATTTAACATATAATTGATAAAGCATTTGCTTCAAGGTCTAGGAAAAATACTACCCAATTTATAAACACTATTCTTATATTATAACAAAATTTAAACAGTGAATAGGATAAGTAATCAGCGTGACATAGAAGTCAAAATCCATTAAATTTTGTAAACAGTAGTTAAAGTGGGTTGACGCTTGCAAGTTTCAATTCTCAAAATAATACATTGTATCAGAATTTTAATTGACCAATAACGTCGCTTACATAAATTTGACACACTGCCTCACGTAATTTTGTATAGCATAGACGGAATAAAATAAACAATAACAACAAATATGGTTAATATATGGGCGAATACACGTTTACAACATTAAATTAAACGCCTGTATGATTCCCAAGCATTAACCATTTTAGATAAATATTTGAAAATGTATAAATGAAACAAAATAATAATTAGTAAAGAGAAGCCTAAGAGACAGAGTTTAGCTGTAAATAAAAATCTACCTGATACGTGCTTTTCCATTCAACCTGAATCATACAGCAGAAAGTAATTCTAATTTTAGGTATAAATACCACGACTTAAAATACATATGAGGAGATAGATATATACAGTGGAAAGAAATAACTTACAATAAGCCCAACAACTAAGGAGGGCTTCATAGTGAACAAATGCATAATAAAATGAAATCATTACTAAGGTAGTTTAGAGTTACAAAACAGTTACACGAATTATTTCTAAAAGGCTCTTTTCGCACAGTCCTCTTAAATTTTATTTAAGTATGTGATATTCACAGATTTTGAGTCATACGGTGTGTACTCCCTTCACTATAGGTGTTATCGACAATTCTTGAATCGAGTTTTGATGTTTTGGGATACCGCCCTATTTCGTCTGAAAAGAAAAATAAAATCATAGGCGAAAACACTATTCTCAGCGCAAGCAAGGTACTATTTCGGTTATTGGTACTACAAAACGTCATTAAGGAAATTTACAGGGCGGCCATGGCAATTGAGAAAATAGCATGTTATGTGGAAGCAAGGTGCCCTTTTGGTCACTAATTCAGCAAAATGTTGTTAGGGAAAGTTGTTAGCCCGACAGACTAAAATCATAGAAACCGTTCAAATTAGTTTTGGTGGATTTGTTTGACCTTGGGTCGTGGGGGATTAAATTACATATTTGTCATGAAAGAGGTATTTATGAGGTTTGTCAAACTGTACCTGATAAAGAAAGCAAATACTAGGAGCTTACTGAACAGATAACTCAGGTTTATATCCGCGGTAGGTAAACTACGACAGTTGATCACGAAACTCAGTTCAAGTTAGAGGAACAAAAATTAGTATGGTCTGTCATAAATTTTCTCAAACTAAAAGAGTAAGCGTGGAGACAAAAATCGTAATCACTAAAGAAAGGTTTTAGAAAAGCGCACAACACAGAAAACGGCATCATAATAAATCAAGTTGGATGTAACTAGGGTGATTTGGTGTTAGTTAAGGGGCATTTGCTAATAAGTACGAATTAAATAGGTTTATTCTGTGGGTTGCAATTAGACATCACTGATAGTGGCGAGTTACCTATTAAATAAGTAAAATTCAGAAATTAAGTTTTATTCCTTAAAACTAAAATTTACAAGTGGTATTACGTTCACTTAACAACTACCAAGCTAGTAGAGTAGTGGTGGCACGATCGGCTTAGAATTCGGGATGTAATGAGTTAGATTCCCGTTACCATTTACCGTGCATGAGTGTTTTTCAGAGGTTTTTCCTCATACACATGTAGCGTCACGTCCTGCATATTAGTCGAATGCTGGGGTAGTATCTTCCCCCTCAGAATCATAACTCCGTTCCTTCCGATCCTATCCTGATCACATCCCTCCTTAATCCCACAATGCATATATTCGTAGTGTATGTATGTATTCTGGGAATCCACAATTGTGGCTGGAGGGAATGAAATGCGTGGCCTTTCCTTTCGTTTCACTTAACAACTAGAAATAGTAAATGAATGATTAACTTAATAATTGTGTAAATTTTTAACTTAATAATTTTAAATGTGGTTTCGTTGTTCGTCCTTCTTTTGAAATTCCCGCTCGTAGCGCCCTGGCCGTCTGACAGAAAATTATTGAAACATGCAGTCAAATAAAACGTGTGAGTATGATTAGTAGTGCCAGTTTTTATATGAATACGGGTAATTAGACAAAACAAAGGTCAATCAGTGTAGATGTGAATTGTGTATGTACGGGTGTTTTGGATTATTAAATTGATTTTCAGGTAAGTTTTAATTTACGTTTCTTTATATACAAACACTAAGATCAATGGGGTATTAATTAAACTATTCGATATTAATTGGAATGAAAGTATGCTTTGCAATTCCAGGGACTCATGTGTAAGTATATTAATTGTACGTACAAATATTATTTACATATAAATGCCAATCGCGATCTTGTAAGCAACGATAGATTAATGAATTTTAATTGAATTTATCACAAGAGGCTGGATAATTATGATCCGGAAAAGCGTTTGGATGAATCCTTGAACGAGTTTCAATTATGTGGTGATTGGTGGACTATTGTGGTTTTACACCCGTGAAGTGAAAATAAATTACGATGCTCCGGTATATTGAATAATTCTGGGTGATGTACACAGGTAGAATGTAATGATATGACGCTGAAATTGCACAGATATAATGAAATGGTGGTGTCGGAAGTGGTTGATCTATTTTATTATCCAGGTGGATGATCACGACCAAACTGGAGTACACAGCCAGAGGTGAAATGAAGAGGATGGTATGTAGAGGTAATAATTTTCTGATGATTTTGCTGAACGTTTATTATGAGCGTATTTTTGTGTTTGTATGTACTGTTTTATAAGGGTGTATGAGAGGAGATGTGAACGGGATAACTATATAGTTCAGGAATTACCAACCCGGGGTAGAAAGTACTCTAGATTTAGAGTGGAAGAAGAAAAGATGTCGTCCTTCAAGAGAGATCGGTATCTGAAGGAGGGGAGTTCGATCACGGTGTACGATTACTTTCACTTCGAGGGCGAAACCCCGATTTCAAGATAATTATAATAGATAGTATTGATTCACGCGCAAAAGTTCGGAAAGTGAGGGTAGCGTGTACACTTTTGTAAGAACCATTCCTTTATATTCTTTTTTGGGAGTGCTAGAATTCTTAATCGTACTTTGGAGAAAGCACACAGTAACAGTGACAATATTCTACAGTACAAGATAGTGTGTGAAGTAATTTTATGATGGTGGAGTCATTAATTTTCACGAGGGGTTTCAATCGCGTGAGAAATCTTATTCAGCGTTAGCCTTATTATCGATCCAAGTCTATTATCATTGATTGCTTTACTAGTGTATTCCATAATACGAATTATTGACTGAAGTTTAAATTAAATTTGCTTTTAAATAGTACGCTGGGTGAAACCCTGCCGTGACATTATCGGTCCCAGCCTAATAAGTTAATCACTAATTGTGTGGAGATCAATTAGTTGGACAGAAACAAAGGCTATCCATGGAGGGCGAATGTACGAAAGGGAAGCTGAAGTACAAACAACTGAACAACAAACAGTTCAGGGATAAGTGGCATAAAGTAAACTCAAATATATACGGAATTAGTGAACAATAAATTTAACTGGTGATTAAGTGAAATATAAGAAGCCGACTGAAAGTGGAAAAACAATTAATCTAAGGTAGGGCTAGGGAATAAGAACTAACAAACCCAAAATTCCGAAAACCGCGCGCTGATAAGAAAGTGCAACGCGACAGATAAAGATACAGCGCACGGTCACGCTTAGTAATAAACAAGAAACAGGCCCGTACTACTACAATTAAACTGCAACCGCTTTAAATAACATTACAACGTGATCCGTAATTATAAATTATAGGATAAAACAACCTGTCTTAAAATTGATTAATGCATTTAATTTAGGAGAAAGCGTGGATAAGCGAACAACAAAGCTAAGTCAACAAGGTGAGTGTTATATTCAAACAAACATTGGTAAATACATGCGCGAAACGCCGATAGGAGTAAAGCTTATGATGGGTCGACGGATACGATGCGACCGGGTGTAACATTAAAAGATCAGTAAATAGAGAAGAAATGCAGGGACGTACTCGGGAAAATGAGCGACACGGATACAACGGATGAAAGTAATAAAGGAAGAGGACAATACGGAAGCGCTGAGGATGAAAAACTGGTATTCATAAAAAGTAAAAAAAACTTCGCGATCAGCAATTACGAAAGATAAAAATAATGATGAATTAATATTAAATAAAATTAAAGCAATGAGAAAATAAATGCAAGAAGGATTTCAGAAAAGGTTGAAGGACGAGATAAAGGAATTAAAGGAAAAAGGGAATACATGGAAGCGGGAAAAACAACAGTTAATAAGCTGAATAGCAAAAGTGGACAAAATAATCGAAAAACAAAACCAAAATAAGAGAAAAAATAACATTATTATAAAACGCCTGAAAATAGAGGAGGTGGAAATCGAAAAAAGTTTCAACAGTTTTTGAATACAAGTGCAAGCGAACCTAACGGAGGCATATAAAATAGGCAAAATACCTGAAAGGAAACGCGTAGTAGCGATAATTGGGATATTTGAACAAAAAATGATAATCATGAGTAACAAGAATAGAATAGCGGGAAAAAAATCTACATAGAAAACTGAAAAATGAAATAAATATCCTAAGAAAAATAATAGAAGCAGCTAAAGAAGAAAAGAACTCAGGAAATGAAGTAAAAATTGGATAACAGGAATTAGTAATGAATAATTAGCTATACTAATGGGATTAGACCGAAAGAGAACTAAAACATGTTATAGAATATAAGAGGAGAGAGAAAACAACACCAATCCTGACAACTGATGAAAAACCAAGAACGATTGAAACTAGAGACAAACAAGGCAATTAAAATGGACACGATTGAAAATCAAATGAAATTAAAATAAACCACTAAAAGGAAAAAAAAACGGGAAACAAAAAGAAAATAAAAATAATATAAACAAAATTGCAACGTGGAATATAAAAACCATGACTGCACCTGGGAAGATGATGGAGATATCTAGAGAACTACTAAAATATGGGACTGCAGGAAATAAGGTGGGATGAGCAATGGAAAATAAACAAGAAAGACTTCATAATGTTACACTCGGGAGAAAAAAAATAAGGTCACAAAGGAACAGCATTTATAATAGATAAAGAATTAAATATTCTCACTTAAACCAATTAATGGCAGACTGTGTTCGTTAAGAGTGGAAGGAAAACCTTTAAATGTATCTATAATTCTACTCGCCCGCAGAAGTAGATGAGCAGGAAGAGAAAAATAAATTTTATAGCGACCTAGAAACAGAATATGAAAAAACACCGAAGCAGGAATACTGATAATACTAGGAGACATAAATGTGTAAATTAGAAAAGAAAAATACATAAATTAAGTAGCAGGACTACACACAATCCATGACAAAACAAAGGACAACGGAACCAGAATCTGCAACTTCGCGGCTAAAACAAATATGGTCATTAGTAGCACCAAATATAAACATAGAAGAATAGACAAGGAAGCGTGGATGCCACTGAGCTCAACAAAAAGGTACAGATAGATCACGTGCTAATAAACAAGAAACAAAATAAGACGAGTGACGCAGGTCGTACAGAGGTGCGAACGCACATTATGACCATGTATTGAGACAAAGATGGAAGAAATAGAGGATAATTACAAAAATAACAATACAAAAAGTTCTATTAGCAAATTACAAACCACAAGACATATTAACAAACAGAGAGTAATACCGAATATGATGAAACAAAAAAAAAGAAATATGGAGTACTTCCATAAACTACTCTATGAAGCAACAGAAGAAAGTGGTAAGTATGAGCAAGAAGGAAAAAGAGAAGGGACAGAGGAAGAAGAAGAAACAGAAGTGGAAGAACCAAATCTCTAGGTGACTATAAAAGTGATAAAAAAAAATTAAAAAACGGAAAGATACCAGAGTATGATAAAGTAAACGAAGAACTGATGAAATATAAAGGCGAGAAGCTACAAAAAACTATACATAGCCTGATAAAGGAAATATGGAGAAAAGAAAGGATGTCGACAGAATGGGAAGTGGGTATAATCATAACAATAGCAAAAAAGGAGACCTGCAACAGTACAACAACTACATAGGAATGACACTGTTAAACACAACCTACAAAGTACTTACATCAATATTACACAGAAAACTAATGAGTTATGCGGAAAGGCAGTTACGAGATTACCAAATTGGATTTCGACCAGGGTAGTCCACTATCAATGCATCACATGTAATGTATGTTACAAATACTGGAGAGGCGCTATGAGTATATATGATATTTATAGCCTACACACAGGCCCATAATAAAATCAATAGAGAAAAACTGTTTCGAGCACTAGAATATATGAGGATCCCGACAAGATTGAGAAACTGTATACAAATGACAATGGGCAATTCAAAAGCTATGGTGATAACAGAATCAGAATATACGGAACCATTCAGAATCAATCAAGGGGTAAGACAAGGGGATGCGCTGTCAGCAACATTGTTCAACCTGGCAATTGAAGAAACAGTAAAAACATGGAACATAAAAACTAGAGAAGCACAAATCTTGGTATATGCCGATGATATAGTAACTATATCAAGAGCATTAAAGAAACTAACAGAAATATTTAAGAAACTCGTTAAAAAATCAAAAAAGATAAAGCTCGAAATAAGTGAGGGTAAAACAAAATACATGAAGTACAACAGTCAAGACAGGAAATTATGAGATTGAAAAAGTAAAGGATTTCAAATACTTAGGAATAGAAATAACATGCAACAACGAACGTAAAGAAGAAATGCAAGAAAGCATACAAAAAGGATACCAAGCATTCTATGCAAACCGAGAAATGTTGAAATCCAAAAAATTAAAACTAACAACCAAAATAAGGATATACGAAACGCTTATCAGACCAATAGTGCTATCTGCTGCTAAAATAATGTGTCCCACACAGACAGAAAAGTTTGAGTAAAGTCCTAAGATCGGTAACGGACTCACAAGCAAAGCAATGGCGTAAAATGACAATACATGAACTCACTGACATATTAAAAGAAAGGACATGTAAAAGTAATGGCAGCACAAAGAATCAGACGGGTGGGACATATAATGAGAAAAAATGATCAAAACACTAAAAGAAATAATAACATGGAAACCGGACAAATAGTCCGAGAAGGTGACCAAGGATGTGGTGGTATAATGAAGTGGACGAAGACCTAAGAAAGATGGACGTCAAGAACTGGTAGAAGAAAACAAGCAATAGAACAGAATGGAGAGACAGTTGAAAAAGCTAAAACACATCAGAAACTATAAGAAGCGAAGTACTTGAGGAAAATGGAGAACAATCCATTCCATGAAATAGATTAACATACTCCGGAAAAAAAGTGGCTATATACTTATAAGAATGGATAGGTCTTTATTATTATTATTTATCCATTATAGTTCACGCAATAAATTTGTTTGCATGGTTGATTTAAAGTTTGATACTAGCATTAAATTAAATCAAACGCTGAGATTTTTGTTTATTCATGTTGAAATTTATGTTATTAAATGTGTTAATTTCACTCTGTGTTATCAATTTTACATCAACGAACACGATGGCATATTTGAAGAAAGTTATAGCAATTTTACTCACCCTAGTTAAAAAGATTGCTCATGCCGAGGCACTGATTTAAAAGAAAAACATGGTCTTGTCAAAGCAAGTAATTTATTCAAGAAAACTAAATTTCAATAATATTTACACTATCGAAATTAATTGTTTTGCAAATTTTACAAACTAAGAACAATAGTTGTCCTGTAGGCCTCTGTGTTAAGGCTATTCTTTAAGTTTCGTTTAGGATATCGACACAATTACTTCTTCTTTGTCTGGTTTATGTTTGAGAAGTTACAATGCATTATTAACCGATTTATTGTGATTTTAAAATCGTTTTTGGTTACTGCTTTCGTATAAAGAGAAAGCTATGTAATTTTAATAAAAACAAGTCTTTAGAAAAAAATTTTCGTGTCTGTCGATATGAACCAGTGGCGAGGCATTTTTAGCGGATTAGAAAATTAAAAAAATTCATTTCTTCAAATTTTAAAAAGTTACATAATTAAAGGAAACAAACTAATACTGTTTTACATGATTTTAAAATAAAAAAATATACAATAATCAGTGGTGCGCCGTTTTTAGGGTACAATATTGTGCAAACAATTTTTTTGAAAGTCGGGTATTGGGGGTTTTTAAGATCGCCAAGCATAAATCATTTATCAAAATTAAAAATTTTAAAATGGCGGATCAAAAATGGGGTATTATTGTGTTTATTTAATTTAACAACGGATTTTTTTATAGTCGGGTATTGGGGGTTTTTAAAATCGCTAAGTATAAATCATTTGCCAAAATTAACAAATTAAAAATGGCGAATAAAAAATGGGGGATTATCGTGTTTAAAATCTAAAATTCAGGTATTGTGGGCTAATGATCAATTTTGCAACATTGTTAATACGTAAAACATTTCCCAAACAAAAAGCACCACTGCCAGTGGCGCACCGTTTTTAGGGTGCAAAATTTGTTTTTAAGTTGGATATTGGGGGTTTTTAAGATCGCTAAGAATAAATCATTTGTGAAAATTAAAAAATTAAAAAAGGCGGATCAAAAATGGGGTTTACAAACCGATATGACTCAAATTCAGGTATTGTGGGTTTGAAGTTATTTATTTACATAAGAAGGCATTATGGCAGATAATGTGACAGCGGTTTTTTTAGGAATATTTAAATAAGTTCTTTGACAAAGTTGCTTATCTTTTTGTGTGGAATACGATTAAAATTATTTTAACTTAAAAATAAGTATGTATATCACTTAATGAAATGTAATAAAGAACAATGTATCAAATGCTGTTGGAAAAATACAGAGTAGGAATCACCCTGTATCATCCTTATCTGAATCCCATGGAAGTGATGTGGGCAACTAACTGTAAAAAAAATGTATTAAAAAGGAATATTACGTTTAGAAGTGAACAGATGAAGAATTTATTAATTTCATTTAGCAACTAAGACTAATAATTACGACTAAAGTTTCTGTTTAACATACTAGTGGTTATGACTTTGAAGTTTGGGAAGAAACGATTAACACTACTTCAATGTGTTTTGTTATTACTAATATCAGATACAGAAAAAAATATAACGCACAAATTAATATTTAGGAAAACACATTACTGCAGTTATTCAATTGGTTTGTATAAAATATTTTGTGCATTACCTATAGTCGATATATCTTCAAAAGAGCTTTATAAGCAGGAACCTTCTAACGTATACAATATAAGTGTAATACTTATCGTAATCAATCTTCTTTTGATGTAAAATTAATCGTTTTTTTTATTAGATTTTCATTTTTCCAGCACTTTTCTACTAAACGATATGTATTTTAAAGCATATTATGTTCAATACATATTACATATGCTGTACTTATAAAAAAACGCTCTAAGGATTTTGATACCGTATCTAATGGTACAGTAAAACTACTAATTGTACAACTGTTTATACTAAAGATATACTAAAAACACTAAACCTTCAATTGAGGGAATTGGGGTATCTGTATGAGAATCATTAATTGCGAAATTATACGATGAAATTACAACGAAAAAAAAAAGAAATTTAGCGTAAACAAGAAATTTAGTAAGAAGTTAACATAAACCATCACACATTCTTTCAAAAATCTTAAAAAGAAACAACAAAGAAACGTTTATATGCCTAATTAAATGCACAGAATTTGGATTTCTTGCAAAAAGGTTGATCCGGCAATTCTAGAAATAGAAGAAAAAAAAAATGTTTTTCGTATGTGTTTATTAACATTTGAATAAAAAAACAATCGCAAAGGTTATAAAGTTTTATTAAAATGGCAAACACAGATATAAAACAGATATAACATTTCTCTTTTATTATTATTCTAAAAACCTCCGCTCTAATTGATTATATGCAGATAATTTTGTTTCGTGCTTACTTAAACTGAATATTATTTAACTGGTAATAATGTTAACGTTCACTGGTTGAAAAAAAATGTATTATACACAAAAAAATCTGGAGTGGAACAACACACGACCTTCCAACCCACAACGTGGAAATTAAAAGTACTGAAATTATTTTAATAATAATTTTTTTAGGTTAATTAGCCAAGCTCGTTTTTAATATGTTAATAACGAATGTAGGCAACATTGTAAAAACAATAACAATTATCGGACATTTAAAACTTTATTCCAACGCCACCTGTTTCAATAAATATCGATAATACAATTTAAGCATTTTCAATCCTATTCGTTTAATTGTTAGACTTATTTTACTTTACATTAAGAAACTTTATAATAAAAAGATAAATTAAAGCTTGAAAAATTTGTTGCCAAATTTGCTTGTAAAATTAGTGATTGTATTGAATATGATATTGAAAAAGATTGAACCAAAACTTAAATTCGACATTAGGAATTTTTTTCCCGCGTAACTACGCGCCGTATAAAAAATTGTCGATATTCTTAAGGTCTATATGTTGGTATTTTTATACCAAAATATATAGCTGTCTTAGGAATATTTGATAAAAACGTACACACGCATCCAAACACATACACCCACACCCACACCCACACCCACATACACACCCACGCCCAGGCCCACACTAACACTCATAATCATACCCACACCCACATTCACAGCCACACCCACAGCCACACCCACACACACCACCACACGCACACCCACGACCATACCCACACCCACGCCCCAACCTGTACCCGCACTTTCACCCACGCCCACATCAAACCCACTAACACCCACACATCCATGCCCACACCTCCACCCACACTCACATCACCCACGACACCACATCAACCACAACACCACACATCCACCCACACCCCACCCACGCCTCTCCACACTCACACCTGCCCCCACAACCACAGCCACTCCTAGATCCACAAGAACACAAGCACACCCACACCAATACACATACTTACGCACACACACGCACATGTGGACACATAGACATCACGGCCGATCTTGGCGAAACTGTGCCAAACGTGAAATGATCTAATAAGTCCGTTTAACGTTAGTGAAGGAAAGGTCTACTCCTACATGTCACACGTGGTTTTCATATGGACATATAGTTAACCTTGATACAGGTGTTAAGCTTGCTCCTGTTCACTCTAATATAGATAGCGAAATAACTTAGGGTTTCAACAGCAAACCTTCCTGTCTAGTTGTGTAATGAACAATTTTTATACGCTCAACTACTTCAATCTGTCACTCTCTTTTGCTCAAAGTTTATAAAAAATGCGTGATTTCTGTAGTATAATTAGCTACCATTCTTTCACTGAGGGATAATGAAAACATGTAATACATTTATTGCCTATTATTTACAATTATAAATAATAAGCGTTTAACTGAACTAGGATGAAGTAGTTCTAAACGTACCTTGGGCTTTAACATAAATAAAAATGTCTGTATAACAATAGCTACAACATACTGGAAGACAGTTAAGGACATTTAAATTGTTTGATATGGTCTAAGTGGCTTACTGGGAATATACACGGAGCGAGTCTTAATAGCACTTTGGTTCGAACTTAATTCTGGCTACTAGACTAAGAGAGTTTATTTAAAACTTCGGAATACGATCGTACCTAACACTAGAGCATAACGGATCTCCAAATATTGTTTTTCCTTCTATATTAAAAAAAAAAAAATTAATTTAGTAATGAAATAGATATTTGGAAATTTTTGCATTTTGCATTTATAGCGTTAAAGATACTCTTACTTTTAATTGAATAATGGAAAAATTATTTATAACATTTATATGATAGTCTAGAATGCTAACTCTAATGAACATTAAAAGTAGGAAGCACAAAATATATATTTCGGATACATTTACCTTCATGAACAGTTTATATGTATATGGAATGAAGTTTTCAGTAGCAATGTTCCGATCAAAGTAAACAATAACTTCACAGCCATATGCGTCGAAAGCAAACAGCTATTTATTATGTATTCAGTATTTCTGTTAGTAATTATTAATTAACATACAAAACCGTAGTGTCACGAGGAATCGAATAAAAAAAATTACTAGATCTGGAGTGTGTAATATATTTATAAATTGCCGTTGTTTGGAAAATAGGAACTAAACCTTTATGTGCATATAACCTTTATTTTTAATGGAATCAATACATTACGCAGAATGTTGAAGTTTTTATCAGCACTAGGAGGTGTTTGAATCAAATTCTTCAAATTCAATTCCTTCAGTTTATAAAGCGTTGGGTCAGAGATGAGCCACACGTAAAGTAATTATATAGGATTCGTATGTGACTATTTCTTCCTATAGGACTCTGTCACGTAATACGGTAATATAAAAACTCTCCAGTAGGTTTGTGTCAGGAATACTCGAACGTCTTACTTAGCTTAGACCCGCTGTTTTATAATGGAGTCGAGACTAATAGCCAGACCATCATCGAGAAAGGTCATCTTAACCCAAAACTGTAGTACTCTATGTTTTGGTAAGGAAATTACTCATGTATTCACAACCTTAATGCGAGAAGTCTTCAGATACGGCGAAGAATCGATGTTAGCGTAAATCACTGGAGAACCGTAGATAAGCCAGAACGAGGAAAAAAACGAAGAAAGAAGAAAAAAACCTAATTAAAACCACGTTTTAATTACGAGACAAATACTAGTTGTGGAAACGTTATATATTTAAGCAATAACCTGAAAGGGGTAACAAATTTAGAGTAAGTTTAAGAGTACTCACTTCCTGTTGAAATGAGAAGGAAGTATGTAATTTTTCAAAAGTTTTATATCCGTAAACGAAAACTAAATTATTACTTTGCTATAATTTTAAATGTGAATTAGATAATTAAAACCAGCATAAAACTGAATGTAACCTTACAGGGTAAATTCTTGTAACGTTACAGAGAAATTTCTCGAATACGCAGTTTCTTAAACGCACTTTTTACAAAATGGCGATCACCAGAAATCACCTGATTAGTTTTTCCAGTCTATACAATAAAAATTTTCCTCTTTATCTAAATTTTAAATTTGCGGCGTATTATTTTGGACGACGTTGCCACATGTTCCCGTCTCGTAGATGCATGCGAAATGTGTTGCCTGCCAACAAGCGTAAACGGTTCTCAATTTTGAAAGAACGTATGAAAACTAACTTAACACATTACACAGTATTTTGGAAGAAACTGGGTGAAGTCTCCGATATTTCTTTACTGCATTGTCACACCTCCCATGGTTCCAGTACTGAAGACGCCGTCTTAGGAGAAAATACCTCGACCATAAAAGAAGCGTTTAGATTTATAAACATATCCCAGGGACTATGTTAGAGTGTGGTTAGGTCAATACTTCAGACATCCCCGAAGATGTCCGATTCTACCCGAACGTTGACGAGCACACTTGCGCACAAGACCAAAGGCTAGCTGCGTTCTGGCTTCTTAGGATAAAATACCTCGACCATAAAAGAGGCGTTTAGATTTATAAAACATGCCCCCAGGGGCTATGTTAGAGTGTGGTTAGGTCAATACTTCAGACATCCCCGAATATGTCCGATTATACCCTAACATTGACGAGTACGCTTGCGCACAAGACCCAAAGCTAGCTGCGTTCTCGTTTCTCGTGTGTTTTGCTCTTTAAAGTGTAACTGTCATCGAGTGAGCATTACTATAATGTATTCTCCTGTTTATGAGCCAACATCAGCGGACATTAGAGATTTTACTGACTTGTTAATAAACTATTACAACATAACCGTTCAAGATAATGATGAAAGCGATGACGTGGTTGAGCTGGATGTATCTCACATCCAAGATGATGATTCACAGAAGAGAAAGAAGAGCAATGAGGTAGGGGGGAAGGGCAAATCTCAAAATCATGATGATGATGATGAGGACGACTCACGGTTCAAGAAGAAGAAGAAAACCGATAAAGCATGTTATTAAATAGTAATGATGTATTGTTGTTTATAATAATAATAATAATAATATATTTTCAAAACGTTAAGCTTTCCTTCGGTTTTGTTAATAAACCTGTTTTTTTCCTAGCGGTGCTCCACCGTCTTGATTCATGTTTGCAAGTTTACAAGTTTTTCGCTTTAGCGTGTTTTCGCTCTCGTGTGTGTGTGTGTGTGTGTGTGTGTGTGTGTGTGTGTGCATACGTGCGTGCGTGCGAGCGTACGTACGGGCGTGCGAACGCTCGTACGTGTGAGCTTGCGTACGTGCGAGCGTGCGTACGTTCGTGCGTACGTGCAAGCGTGCAGGCGTACGTACGAGCGGTCGCACGTGCGTGCGTTCGTGCGAGCGTACGTGCGATCCGTGCGTGCGTGCGTGCGCGTTTTTTCGTCTGATCCTCGTGCTAAAGCAGTGCTAGTCGATTGTATGTAGTTGTAGGCCCTATTGTGTTGACTAAGAGCTATAATTGGAAGCGTTGCTTGCTATACCTGGCCGTGGAGTTATGTTTAATCAGCTTTTTTGTTTTGACAGATGTATTTATTTATGATAAGATCAGGCTTGCATGTAAAGTAATATAGAGGTGAAACTAGCTAGCTCATGTGTTTTGCTGCTACACGTATCACAGTATTGAAGATTCTGTTTATGTATTAGAAAACGTATTACAGCTTCGAAACAGAGTGCAAATAAAAAATTGAAGAAAGTGAATACGGTACAACTTCGGCGAGCAGACTTAAAGGTTTTAAGTGCGTACAGCATTCCCAGAGCAGCGTTGAAACCATTTAATTTAGGACTAACCTCATGTCCATGTAATAATGTCTGATAAACTATTAGGGTTATTAGCTTGCTTTTATAGGTTACAATATAATCGTTCAAGGTGAAGACGATGAGATGGTAGTATCTCAAAAGTTCGATGATGATGATACTCTCCATGAAATTTCAAATAAAATTAGCTTACGTCACTCTTATTTTCAAATTAGAAATTTTTTAAAACGTTTAGTTGACATTGCTATTAATCCCATCTGATAAAAAATCCACAAAGATATATGCGGCAGAAGTGTTGAGATGCTTGAAATCGACCCCCAGCCACAATAAGAATGTGTTTTCGACTTGTATGTGCTTCTAATCAACTAGCCAGACACGCACCTCGACCGAGTGCGATTATCGTAAACACGGACCCTGCAGACAAACCAGACCAGCATTGGACCTCTACCTACATTGACGAGAGTGGTAACAGAGGGTTGTTTGAGTTTCAAACCTACTTGTTTCTCTAGGTTAACAATTTTCTCAAGGTAGAATGAGTATGCTGTTGTGAAATAAAATTTCGTATATAGATAAAACATATAGTCTACAAAGGTTAATTAATAGAAAACATTTTTTAATAACATTTTTTCTTAGAATAATAAAAATATTCATAAACCAATATACGTCAACTTAAACTCAGGTGTACATTTTTTATAAAAGTTTAAATTCTTTGTGTTTAAAACTGATTCCTTGTCTGAATGTAGATTTATAAACCTTCATGTTAACTATACTAGTACTTTTGAAATATCATTCGTATATAAGAATAATACAGGGTTTGCTTCAAACGATCTTCATCGTATACTTTAACAGTAAACCTTTTCAGATAGTTGATCACCCTATTAAAATGGAGCGTTAATAGTTTATAGAAGTACGAGTGTAGATAAAAAAATACGCTACATTGCGATTGTGTTATAAACTAGTGGAGGTCGTTATTAATTCGTGTATAAGTTGATTTTATGTAAGTAGAAGTAACAATAATACAGGTCCACTTACACATTTTATATATATTGAAAACAATTACTTGAAATAAAACGGCGTATCAACTCTAATAATATTTTTTAGAAAATATATTAACCATTTTATATTGGTTTTTAGACTATTAAATTAAACAAAAGTTATATAATTACACGGTAATTAGTAAATGTGAGCAGTAATTTCTTACTACAAAATGTTATGGAATTTTAAACATTCCAAACATTTAATATGGTTTTTATAAAACAAGTTGTGTGTCCGTATACGAATATTTTCAAACAATTTATTTTAAGAGAAAGGTAAATGTATGTTGCTGCAAGTGTAATAAAGACAATGAGGTTGTTTGTATATTTTACATTCTAATGATGGAAAATCAATAGCTAGTTTTTACACAACTAGAAAGTTTAGTTGACAAGTAAACACAAAGCGGTGACCATCACTCAGTGCCTTAAAACGTTACAGATCTGGTATGTGTTGTGTTAATCCTTTTATTTATTTACAGATTTTTTAATTACAGTTAACATCTAAGCATTAAGTTTCTTTAAAAAATATTAAGGCGTACAACATTCTTAGCGGACGGATAGATATTATTTCAATGCAGGTAAACTATGTTTTTAATATGCGTTTTAGAAAACACAAACTGTTAATGTGATTAATTAACTTAATAAAAATGTTTTGTTTCATTAGGAATGCCAATAATTTTTATAGTTCACTGAGGATAAGTACGCAATTTACAATAAAAATAAGTGTTCTATAATTAAATTTTACTGTCATTCAAATTCCCCCAAGTATGATTAATCCTAATACAACTGCTATTTTACATCATTATTAGAAACGTTTTCTCCAATAATAATCTTTGTACAATTTCTAACATTGTACGCGTGTGCACCTCCAGGGTTACAACCAAAAGGACCTTAATTAAGGTTGAAGATAATTACTAGAAATAACTCTAAGACCAAGTCCAAGTCCTGCCCCAGGTCCAACCCTAAATACAGTTCTAAACCCTAGCTCCACCACCAAGACCTGACTCCAACCCTAGCTCCACCACCAAGGCCAAACTCTAAGACTTATCCCTAGCTCCAGCACCAAGACCAGGACCAGTTCCTCACGTTAACAAAAGTCCTATCCGTCAAAAGGTCCTTAATACAACCATAAGACTCCCAAAAGAAATAATAAAAATTAGGGTAATACATGTCCTATACGTAAGCGAGTAAAAATAATTAGGGTTGAAAACACGGTCTCACACGTGGATGTGTAAAAATAATTAGGGACAAAATATGGTCTCACACGGGAGTATATAAAAATAAGGGTGGAAAATCCGGTCTCACACGTGGATGTGCGAAAATAAGGGTGGAAAATCCGGTCTCACACGTGGATGTGTAAAAATAATTAGGGATGAAAATCCTGTCTCACACGTGAATATATAAAATAAGGGTGGAAAATCCGGTCTCACACGAGGGTATATAAAAATAAGGGTGGAAAATCCGGTCTCACACGTGGATGTGTAAAAATAGGGTGGAAAATCCGTCTCACACGTAAGCGTGTAAAAATAAGGGTGGAAAAACCGGTCCCCACGTGGGCGGGCTTGTGACGTCAAAATCCAAGATGGCGGCGGAAGGTGCCTCATTACTACTAATATAGTCGTGTTATGCCTCGTCAGACAATACTAATAGTATATATTACACACTAATTTTCTTTAATCACTGTTATTGTCATTAACAACGGGATTAATCCTTAACCGGTCAAGCTATTTTGCTAACGGGACCGGATAAGGTGTGTCTACTAGACACACTGCTTCTTATAGTAGTTTAGTGAAGTCTCAGCTACAATATTGCATGAAAATTGTTCAATGTGTTTCTGTAAACCTGATTTGCGGGATTACCAATTGCTCTCCTAAATCCTGCAGAAAAATACTTTTACACATGTATTCGTGTACTAATTGATCAAGTGAATTGACACTACCCTTTGTTTCGTTATAAGTTAAAATTATTTCTGGTTTGTTCTTGTCTCCCGAAACGTCAGCCGATTGATGCATAGTTGAAAGTAAAATTACCGATTTCTTAACTTTCAGAACATACGACACAAGGGTAACTTTTTTGGTAAAGCCAAAGATCAAAGACCATTCCGGCCTTGTTTTATAAGGTGGAACTCTGGTGGTACGCATGTTTTGTTTGTTTTTAGCGTCCCTACAATGGTAAGATCATTATCTAAGAGCTTTCCTGCTAAACTGAAGTTCGTGAAGTAGTTGTCACAAGTAACTTTGCGGTTGGTCCTTTGTTATGGCTCTGCCAGTCTTTCTACAACGGTGCTTCCTAGCCCAATAGCTCTGTGGTTTCCTTCTTAGTCAAGGTACGGTATTCCCTTCAAAGGATACAAGTTTTTGGAATCGTACACGCACCATACCGTTATGTTGTCGCCTGGTAAATATTTTCCCAAATTTACATTGAGTGCCTCTCATAAGTCACGTATTGGTGCCAATTTATCAGTTTTACGACAATGGCTTCTAGTTGACTCGTGATCAAACCTAATGAACCTTAGCAGCTTCTTGAAGCGCCCGGGGAGGCCCGTACATAGAATTCCATAATAATTCATAGGAAGTATTGTTTGGCTTCAGATGTCTGCAATAATTAATAGAAAGCGTAAATTTTGTGTTCTCTCGCATCGTGTCGATTCTATTTGATTATCTTTTGACTTATAAACACGCTCTGCCTCTTTATTTGTACTGTTCATAATAATGTCCACTGCATTATCATTTATAAACTACGAAAATGCATCAACTAGTTCTTTAATCAATTTTCCAGGAGGTTGGCACACTTTGTTTACTGGAGGTTGGCACACTTTGTTTACTGCAGACTTTATAATATTCTGCGTAGGGTACGACCATCAATATTATAAGGTTTTGATAACCACACCGTCCCATCTTTTCCCATAAAATAACCTGAGGCTGTAGGTGCTAGTTTCACATCGTCATCGGAATTTTCTGACATATCCTGAGTATCCTCTACTTAAGTTGCTTCGGAAAGTACTTCTACCTCCGAATCAGAACCGAAATCCTCTTCGCCACTTTCATTAAGAAATTCATTTTCGTCCAAGTCAGATAAATTGTCAATAATATCCGTCAATTCCTTTGCGGTCAATGATTTTTTTAACGCCATACCTGCAATACGAACGTATTACATGTTCATTTTAAAAATCTCCTACTCTACCTATGATATGTTACTTAAATTATATATTTATTTACCTTCTGGAACAAATTTCGGATATTTCTAAAATACAGGAAGTAATTTACAGACAAAAGAATTTATTTTACAACCAACGTTACAAGTTACTCTCGCCGCAAGTGTACGAAGACTGAAAACTTTTCTAGTAAAACTCCAATGGATATTAACAAATTTTTGAAGTCTGCGCCAGATGAAAAAATCTTACAACAAAAGTAAGCGTTAAATATTTTTACTAATGTGAACTAACCGTATATTTTTTCTAGATCGCATTAATAATGGGAATAATGGATGCTTTCCGCTCAATTGGACTACATTACATGAAAATTAGAGAGATTCAGGATTTGGGAATAACACTACTTGTTACAGTCCCTAATACAAAAACAAAAATTATACCAAATTTACGATAACTGGCAATTTTTGAAAAAATTTTTTGTCCAGATGAGAAACGCAAAATTAACAAAACAAAAAAAATGGCATCAATTCTTTTATAAAAATAGGTAGAGATACTGCTAATTCTTTGGAACAACCAAACCCAGAAAGCTACTCTGGACATATAAAAATGTAAACTTTCACCATTGTTACACATAATAAGCCACTTATCTTCTTTGGTTTTTTTAATGGTGTATGTTAAATTATACAATCTAAACGTTTCGATAACACTTACAGTTATCTTCGTCAGTAGTAATATTATCTATTAAAATTGTGAGAGATGTTGAAACAATTCTGTCAAAGTTGAAAAATTAAAACATAAACATTAGCCTGCTATTAATATAACAGTTTGAGAAACGTATAAAGCCAATTATGGAATTAAATTTTAGTAAAGAATAAATAGATGAATAGAAATTAAATATTGTTAAGCTGTCTAAAAGATGACAAATCGGAACACCCTCTAAACGGTTAAAGAAAGAAAAATGTCAGCCAAAAAACACATTTAACAAAATTTAATCAAGTTATGAAGTACCTAAGTGTAAAGTTATGAAAAACTTCAATTTGAAATTGATAAAAGCATTCACAAATATAATCATGACATCAATTAAAATAATCCAGTTAAATCGAATAAAGAAATAGCTTAGTTATTAAATGTAAGTGTTATTAACAATGAAAAACATAATGTAGAACGTTTTTTGTAATTTTTTAATTTTAATCTTAATTTCAACTACTTATGTTAAATTATAGTGCTGTGGTCATTTAACATATAATTGGTAAAGCATTTGCTTCAAGGTCTAGGAAAACACAGCAAAAAACCTAGATATACCAAAAGTCAAAATTAAAATCAAAATAAAGACGTATCATTAGGCCTTTTTTTAGTTATAAGATGCCAAAACTTATTAAACGGAGATTTCCTTCTTGTCCATTAAAATTATTAGGGTGTTTATACATCTCAATAGCTTCACGTTGTAAACGAATATAATAATGAGTTTTTCTCGACAATATTTCCATATTGTCGAATTGAATGTCATGATTTAGATTATTGAAGGCATGGTCAGCCACCGCAGAATTCTCTGGTTGACCTAATCTACAAAATCTCATATGCTCTTTACGTCTTGTTGTGGTTCCAATGTATACTTTTCTACATGAACAAGATAACATATACACCCCGAAAGATGACAGTGGGTTTGAAACACCTTTGCGTGATCTTAAGTGTTCTTTAGTTTTTCTTTAGTGTCCTAATGCCATATTTAATTAGGATTTTTTCATTTCTATCTGTAACATTACGTATAAAAGGAAGAAAAGCAATACCAACATTAAGGACTGGTTTTCCTTTAAGGTTACGTCTGGAAGGTGCAATAACATTATTGATATCTGTAAGCGAATATCCATTACCTTGTAAGGATTTTGTTAAATATTTATATACGCCCTTCAAAAATTCAGGGTCACAAAGCCGTTTTGCTCAATCTACTAAAGATTTAATTACTCCAATTTTTTGATGTGGATGGTGGTTAGATAATTTATGAAGGTATTTGTCAGTGTGTGTTGGCTTTCTGTAAACCTTAAAAAATGGTGAATTATTATTTTTAGGTATTAATACGTCCAGAAATGGTAAACTTCCATTAGTTCGTCTTCCATGGTAGACTGAATGCTTGGATGTATACCATTTATGAAAACCAAAAACTCATGCAGTGCCCCTTCTCCATGTCTCCAAATAACAAATTTGTCATCTACATATCGATACCAAACTGAAGGTTTTGTAGGTGTATTTTGTAACGCTAATCTTTAAAATTTTTTCATGTAAAAATTAGCTATAACAAGACTAAGGGGATTACCCATTGATACACCGTCAATTTGTTCAGAAAGAAAGTGATGGAAGTTTACCATTTCTTGACATATTAATAACTAAAAATAATAATTCACTATCTTTTAAGGTTTACAGAAAGCCGACACACACTGATAGGTACCTTCATAAATTATCCAACCACCATCCACATCAAAAAATTGATGTAATTAAATCTTTAGTAGATCGAGCAAAACGAATTTGTGACCCTGAATTTTTGAAGAATGAATATAAATATTTAACAAAATCCTTACAAGGTAATGGATATTCACTTACAGATATTAATAATGTTGATACTGCTCTTCTTCTTCTCTAGCTAATGTTACAGACAAAGTTGAATAAATCCTTATTAAATATGGCATTAGGGCTATTTTTAAACATAAAAAAGATTAAAGAACATTTAAGATCACCTAAAGATATTTCAAACCCATTATCGTCGTCCGGAGTGTATAAGTTACCTTGTTCATGTGGAAAAGTATACATTGGAACCACAAAACGTAGCTTTGATACAAGACGTAGAGATCACATGAGATTTTGTAGATTAGGTCAACCAGATAAGTCTGCGGTGGCTGACCATGCCTTAAATAATCTAAATCATGACATTCTGTTCGACAATATGGAAATATTGTCGAGACAAGCTCATTATTACGTTCGTTTTCAACGTGAACCTATTGAGATGTATAAACATCCTAATAATTTTAATAGACAAGCAGAAAATTTCCGTTTAAATAAGTTATGGCATCTTATAATTAAAAAAAGGCCTAATGATACGTCTTTATTTTGATTTTAATTTTGACTTTTGGTATGTCTAGGTTTTTTGTTGTGTTTTTCCTAGATCTTGAAGCAAATGCTTTACCAATTATATGTTAAATTACCACAGCACTGTAATTTAACATAAGTAGTTAAAATTACAATTAAGGTTAAAAATTACAAAAAACGTTATGCATTATGCTTCATTGCATTCAATAACTAAGCTATTTCTTTGTTAGATTTAACTGGATTATTTTAATTGATGTCATGTATATATTTGTGAATGCTTCTATCAATTTCAAATTGAAGTTTTTCACAGCTTTACACTAACATCATAACTTGATGTGTCATCTTTAAGACAGTTTAACAATATCTAATTTTTAATGACCTAGTTATTCTTTACTAAAATTTAATTCTATAGTTGGCTTTATACGTTTCCCAAACTGTTATATTAATAGCAGGCTAACGTGTATATTTTAATTTTTCAACTTTGACAAAATTGTTTCAACATGTCTAACAATTTTAATAGATAATATTACTACTGACGCAGATAACAGTAAGTGTTATCAAAACGTTTAGATTATGCAATTTAACTTACACCATTAAAAAACCCGAAGAGATAAGTATTTTATTACTCTGGACGTAGTTTCTGGAGAACTTCCGCTACGATTTAAATTGATGCGGGTGGTGATATTACTACCCTGAATAAGCATGGCTACTGGAAGTTCACAACGGTAGCAGAAGGTTACATTAATAACTCCACGCAAAATAAGGAGAGTACTGCTAACAAAATTTGTAATGAAATTACAAATATTAGCAGCAGTAATGTTATTACTGAAGCAAATATCGGTTAATTACAGGATATTAAACTAAATGAAGTTCCAGCGTTAAATATAAAAAATTGTTCTAAATTTGCAATTACCATAAATGTTAATAAATAAAATCTCCTTATAATTTGTGGGTAACGTTATAAATGTTTTCTCTTAAACTGGTGTGTTTTTGACGATAACTAGATTAATTAGCATTTTATCAAACAACTGAAAACAAATCATTTACATTTTCATCATATTTGATAGGTACATGTCCGCGTTAATTTTAATTGGAATAGGTATTTGAATTAAATTAAAAATATTTGTAGTTGTGGATAAAGCATAGTCCACAACTCGCTCGAACGATTTGCTCCACTCGCCTGCGGCTCGCTCCATAAACCTCGTTCTCGTGATTAATAGCCTCTCTTATATGCTTGCTGTATAAGATAATATAGTTTTGTAAACTGGTATGAAAATTTTATGGTAATCACTAAAATTGTGAATTTTATTCGGCAGCACAAATGTACCTTGTAAATACGTGTCAAATGTCATCTAGTTCATGCTTATTTGAGATTGTGTTCCCAATCAAATCAGCTCCTTTATCTATACTAATTTCAGTGTTTTGTTATTCAAATGTGCAATAACAATAATATTAAATGAAATTATTATAAAATTTCTTTTTTTTTTCAATTTGATACGCATTCTCAAAACTAACAAGTTTATGTGAATTTTCATTTGTGTATTTCTTGGTATTGAACGTGTCTATCGTTCAAGAGGGTTGACATTACCTGCATAATTACTATATTCCAAGAGTTTTCCTAGAAAATTAAACGCGAATGCGATAGTAATTGAATGTGTGCATTATATATTTAGTATACTCTTATATACTATTGTTTACGTCTTCTAAAATCACTGATCTGTTTACTTTGTTAGAAAATACATGGAAACTTTCACAGAAAACTAAGAAATTAATACGATAAAAGCCTTTGCCTGTAAAAGAATTGTCATATAAAAGAATTTTTACGAACTTTATTGAAACCAACGTGAAAGCAAACCAATTTTTACAGCAAATATAAAGGGGATGAATGTTATACACTATGTACATGCAGATAGAGATAAACGTGAATAATGTTGTTTCTAACACTGAAACTCATTAAACTAAATGAGATGTGCTTAAAATAATTAACATCTAATTCTACGATTATTGCATTTATTTAAGGAACGTTGACTTTCTCGCAAGCTTTATGAAACAAAAATGTAAAATATAATTTGCTTTTATTTTGTCTACTACGAGGTGCATTTTCTGTTTATTTATAAAAGTCTAACAAACTGCATACAATCGTTAAGGCGATTTAATATAATAGGGAATAAATTGTATAATGTCTTCTTTAGACGATATTAATCAATTCTTATGTGTTTGTTCCTTTTCTCATTATTGCTACCTTCTCTGAATTCGTAAACTGACGTGAAAATAACAAATATATCATGTTCAATTTGTATGATCAGAGGCGGAATTATAATTTGAGATTTTTACTTGAGGATATATACTTATTTTTTTACCTTACAGTGTACATATTACGGTTACATCTAGGACATGAATTTGCGGAAACACCTTAATTAATTGCACATAATAAATGTAAAATAACTGTTACCATTTCAAGTGCTTTTATTACACGTATTTCATTATTTTTAATGTAATTCACAGCTCATAAACAAAGGAAAAGGTGATTCATAATTTTTTCTTTGTATTTGTGTTTACTACACTATACAAAAGTATTTTATTTTGTTAAATGTTAATTGGTAGCGTGTGAATATTTCATAAACATGAAATAACGCAACAGAAAAATAATAGTTAATTATTTTCTTGTAAACAATACAATTTTTTTCAAAGAATACATAATATTATCTCCGTTAAAGGACTAAAGAAAGTTATTCTATTATAAATTTTCAATGTAAAATTGCATGACTAAATAATATCCAAATTACTCTTATGGCTATATATACGCAAACAAGATTTTGAAAACTACTTAATAAGCCGCTTTGCAGTAAGTGTTGAAAAAGTAGAAACAAATTGTCAAATTGAATTGATGCACTTTTGTTTCAATAAGCAACGAAACCTGTATTAAATTTGGTAAGAGGTTATAACTACATAAATATTTGAAACCATACAGCACTGGGTAGGTACTTGGTCATTATGTTAAAAGCAGTTTGCAAAACAGGGTATAAATAAGCCATTGTTACCTCAGAAATTTATACTTGCTTTTATGTGTTTATCTAGAGAATGTTGGCTATTGCAACGTGCTCGTGTTGAATTAAAAATCGACTAATTCTATCACACATAAAGGTCAAATTTTGTATACTACGATAGATTAATTTTTAATTTTATATCGCTTTATGGATTTTGATAACACTCTAAATTATTTTATTTTGTATATAGAACATTAATGCTATTAAATATGGAATTCCACGTCAGATTAATGAGAATTAATGAAATTTATAAATATCTGATGTGGAACACAACACGACCTTCCAACCTACCAAATGGAAATTAAAAGAAATGAAATAATTTTAATTTAAAATTTTTTAGATAACTATCCAACCTCTTCTTTGTACGTTCATAACGAAAACAGGCAACATTGTTAAAATAAAAACAATAATCTATGTCAGAATGACGCTTAAAACTTCATACATTGATTATTGTTAATCAATGCTTCATGTCAGATAGACATTAATAGACATAAACACAAGGCATATTACACTGGCACAGTCACTTCATAACTCCAAATCGTGATTTATCCAGTAATTTTGTTGCTAATTTTTTGCTAATTTGTTACCATATTTTTGAACTTGTTGCACCAGCCGTTTCCGAGAATTTGCGGCTATGCTGGCGTAATATTACGCTAACACAGTCATCTCTGTATCTTCGGATGTAATGTTCCGCTCCAGTTCGAACTGGGTGCATAATTTGTTGCTCTCATTTGCGACTAATCTTGATTTTGTTGCACCAGTCAGTTCCCAGAAGTCACCGATCTGCTGGTGTAATATTACGCTGGCACAGCCATCTCTGTACCTTAGGATGTAATGTTCCGATCCAGCTCTAACTTGGTGCATAATTTGTTGCAAATACTACCCGTATCCCAAAAATCACTGTCTCCTGCCGGTTTCCACAATTTTGTTTGAAACAATACAGGATACAGTCAACTTAACTAGTAAAACTTTTACAGACTATTGACATGAAGATAATTCAGTATTATATTTGATAGGAATAGTTGCATTTAAGTCGGGCATTATACAGCTTATGTTTATTGAAGAGGTAACACGTGCTGGTTGGAAGTGGATGATTTGAAAAAAAATACTGTTAACCGTAAAGATACTACTCCTGTTTTACCCCGTTTAGTTATGTACGTTAAATTATTACCCAAATAAAAATTAAAAATATATATTTTATAAAAGTAAAGACTTTTGTTCAAAAATAAGGTCTTTTTAAATTTTTAATTGAAGTAAAATTAATCACCTAAGAGCATACCGCAGGTTATGCAGTAATGTAATTACTGTAATGAACAAAAATAAATTTACAATTAATTTTCTAGCACTCTGGCATAAAATTCACATTATATTTATTTTATGTCATACTTATTAACACTATAAATTTTCTTTAATAAACCAGAAGTTTTTTTCAACATTGCACAGAATTCAGCAAAACTAAATTATATTCAATTTCTAACATTCCACGTAAAGAATTATCTTGCAAACCCTTACGATGGGCAAAATGTTTTAAATATGATCGTTCAAGTAGAAGTCGTGTTCTGAAGTAATTTTATTTTTGGCAGCGTTATTTCAGAGCACGAAGTAATGACGCTTCAAGGAAAAAAATTAAGGTGAGAGTAAATAAATGAGGTTTTTTTTCTTCCTTCGGTCATTAACAAGTTTTATGAGCATGTGTCGTCATACATACATCTTTCTTTCATAAATTTTTAAATTGAAAAATTTCATGATCGTTAAAAAAACTATTTGATAAAGCGGAACACGCAGGACATTTTCCGAGACAGACTTCGTTCTGAGACAAAGGTGCGAAATGCGGGAACCATTACTATTACTAACCCTTAAAAGAATGATAAAATCATCAATCGATTATGCGCGATTTCTTACTCTTTATATCAAATTTTCGGTCAGCAGTCTGTAAAAGTTTTGTTTCCTGTATTGTTTCAAACAGCATTAACGAAACCGGCAGGAGGCAGCGATTTCTAGGAAACAAAATCAAGATTAGTCGGAAAATGAGAGCAACAAATTATGCACCAAGTTAGAACTGGATCGGAACATTAGATCCGAAGATACAGAGATAGTTGTGCTAGCGTAATATTACGCCAGCACATCAGCGATTTCTCGGAACTGACTGGTGCAACAAAATCAAGATTAGTCGCAAATGAGAGTAACAAATCTGCAACAAATTATGCGCCCAGATCGGAACATTAGATCCGAAGATACATAGATGGCTGTGTCAGCACAATATTACGCCAGCATAGCCGCGATTTCTCGGAAACGGCTGGTGCAACAAATTCAAAAATATGGTAACAAATTAGCAACAAATTACTGGATACATTACGATTCGGAGTTATGAAGTGGCTGTGCCAGCTTAATATGTCTATAAATACATGTTAAAAATTCCAAAGACGCCCGCTTCTATAAAAATATCGATAATACAGCTTAAGCATTTTCAATCATACTTATTTAATTTTTACATTTATTTCGCTTTACACTAAAAAGCTTTATGAAGAAAATTTATGTATAATAAAATTTTCTTTAAAAAATACGTCTGCAATTAATCGTTATTCAGATAATGAAAAAAACTACCACTAAAATTCTCCTTTAGGAATTGTTTGTCTCTAAATTACGCGTCGTATCAAAAAACTTCATAGAATATAATTAATCGATATGTTTAAGGTCTACATCCAGGTATTTTTATGTGTTTGAAGTATGCAGCTGTTTTACAAATATTTCTTAAAAACTAAAAACTGATCCTAATAAACCCCCCCTATCCGCCGCTGGATTTCTCCCAAAATGCAATCAGCTCTAAGCCAAATTAAATCAAGCTTAAATACAAAATTTTAAGTGCGTAGGTATTTTCGTTCACACACAGACACGCACAAGCACACGCATTGTAATGTGTGTTTGAACGCCCTGTATATATATATACGTATTTTTTTCTTTTCGTTTCTTTTTCTATTTACTCAGTTCCCACTTTCACGCTAACGAAATTTGTTAATTTTATGTGTCCTCATAAAGTTACATTAAATTGATATATCGTTTGCTTTATGTTGTATTTCGTCTTTCGTGTTTGGTTTAAAGTGAATTTCTTTGTTAGAATTAATTTGCAGTAGGATTGAAATTATATAAATTTTCGTAAGGTTTAAAATATACTAAAAACGTGTTTGTTATTGAGAGATAAAATTCCAAGCTGTTTTTCGTATTGTTTCTATTGACTTCTATTTGATGAACGGAGACAAGATTCTTTTGCGGTACAGTTTACCGATTCACTTTCAATTAAAAATCGTTATTATAGGAGCAGGCAAGGTTTACCTGGATTACAATATGAACTCATTAAACTTATGCATATGTGGTGATGAGTAGAAAAGCGTTACTTACTTGGAAAGCAACCCCTGCAGTTTGTGTGAAGGCGAAGATATGACGCAATTCTTCTTTATCTCTTACGGGAAGGGGCATATTGTTTGTACCGTGTTTTATAATTTTGACTATAATGAGAGTATGATTGGTTGTCGTTCTTAAAATTAAATATGGCGTAACTGAAGAATTTTGGAATCTGTTTCTCAGTCTAGTTAAGAATGTAGTACTAGATTCACGTCTTCCTTTGAGGAGGCGGTCGTGATGTATGCAGGAAATTATGGAATTAGTTATGGATATCGGGGGTGCATCGAACTTTCGTGGAGTAATTAATCTCCGTCGCCAATAAAACGGATAATATATTGGTTCACCCCATCCTCGAGTTAGTTTTACCGTTTCTTGTCTATGATCACCAGTTTTGGGCCTAGAAGTAGCTCTAGCGTTTGTTTTATAGTTCTAGGCTTCGTTCTGTGTACCGTGTTCTCGCATCTTATTGATGCGGATCAAAGTAACGAGTTCCTATTTAAGTTTTTATGATAGTGCTGCGTACATAGCAATAGCTTTCCAAATGAATAGAATAAACTTGCTGTATATAAATCGCTTATTTAATACCGTATAATCATTAATATAGTTTAAGAGATTTGCAATTATATCAACCAAGTGAAAACGAAATCATACAGTTCATTTTGAAGTAATTAACTTGCATACTTGTCCCGATTTTCATTGAAAAAGATCGCCTGTGGGTATGGACAATGAAGATGCTGCCGCAGGTCTGATACCTACCGTAAGCTAGTGAAGCATCTTCGAAACCTACCGATTATCAGCACAAAGAGAGAGGGGAAAAGTAACGTTTGTAAGGTAATTACTTTCGTATTATTTTGGTGTTTACGACGATTTTAATAAAATGTCTGTTTTGATTATTTTGTATTTGTCATTGTTGAATAGTTGAATACGTTATGTGTATTGAAAGTTTATTTTGTGATCATACTTGATTTAACTTAGTTTTATAACGTGTTCATCCAAGTATTTAATCAGATATGTAACACATTACTTTTGTTCTGGCGTTGAATTTCATAAACCGATGTGGGTACCGTTA